>OZJO01000990.1:20541-34164 GCA_900406225.1 Acrobeloides nanus | reverse complement strand
TTGGAGAGAAGGCGATTTCGCATTGGTTGCAATTGGAGACGTCTTCGTCGAATTGCCATCGGACCTAGAAAATTTGGTTTCATTTGCCGAGCCGCATGTTGCCCAAGGGTCACCCTAGAGGAGTCGTCCTGCACCATAAAGGAGCTGCCCTGTCACCCTAAGTGAGCCATGCTGCCATTATAGAGGAGCGGCTCTACCACCCTATAGAAGCCGCCTTACCACTGGGGAGCCGACCTGCTACTCTAGGGAGCTGTCCTGTCATCCTAGCAGGGCTGCCCTGCCAATCTGGGAGGGGGTCGACCTGTCACCCTAGGGGGACGCTCTTCCTCCCTAACAAGTAGGGGGTTCCGAACTTGAAGTCGGAAATTCCAGATTCGACTTATAAGAATTATAAAAAGTTTAAGAACCGCCCTGCCATCCCAGGGAGCCGACCTAGCATCCTACTGCGCCGGAGAGCCGATGCCTCGTTAGGAAATCGCTCTGCCACCTTAGGAAACGCTCCTCTTACTAGGCCCTGCCACTCTATGGCATCCATACCACCCTAGAGGAAATCTTAGACTAGCATATTGGTTTTGGTTTGGAGTGTACCTCTTGTTCAGCCTGTCTAATCTTCTCCAACTGTATTTGCAAACCCTGAGATAAGACAACAAAATCTTTCTGCACGGACTCAATATTATCCAACTCTTTCTGCTGTGTGGTACACTTTTGACGATATTCAGCAATAACTTTTTCTAGCTCAACCCGCTCTTTTTGCATATTCGCAACCTTTGCTTCTGACTCTGATATTAATTTTTTATATGCTTCCATTTGTCTATTACGCTCTTCTACACGTTGACTTTCTAAGTGAAGGCCTTCTAGCTGAAAATATGTAAAAATTATGCGATTTTTTTCATCACCACTCACTTGGTTCCTAGCAAAATCTAAATCAGCGGTAACTTTGCTATATTCTTTCGATATCTGTTCTTCAACCCGCTTTCTATCGATCTGCTCTTCTTTTAGCTGCTCTTGCATTAGAGTCAATTCGTCTTTTAGCTCGGCCACAGAATGCTCTTTAGCCGATCGGGCTTCTATTAATTCTTCCCTGAGCTGGAGACAGAGAATTTGTAGTTCTTCAACAGATTGAGGGAAATCTATGATTTGATCACGCATTTCTTCCGCTTTTTGGCGGTTTAAACCAAGTAGTTTTTGATACCTAAATTTTGTTTTTGAAATTTTTAAATCCGTGAATTGAAACGAATGACCCTGATTTTCAGGCTTTCGTGTCATTAATAAAAAGATTTAAATTTCTACATACTTATGACTCAGTGTAATCATATCAGCTTCCAGCAGCAAATATTTATCTGAAGACTTTTTCAGCTCATTTTTCATTCCGGCTAACGTAGCCTCCCTCAATTTTTCGAACTCATTTAGCTGCTCCACAAATTCTTGATTCATCGCTATAGTTTCTTTGACCATTTTTTCGTTTTCTGCACTCAAGGTTCTCATGTTGTTTTCTAACTCGGTTCGATAAACACGCTCACCAGAAAGCTCGTTTTCATATCGGTCGACTAGTTGTTCTTTAGCTGCGAGTTGTTCCTAGAATTTTGTATCAAAGGGTGTAAATTTAGGCGAAGTGTAGGCAGAAATTTTTCAGTGGATTTAGGCTGCCTTCGGCCTGATCCAACCTTGGTCGATCTGGCCGAAGCCCAAGTGGTTATAAAAAATAAGAGCCTGATCTCGGCACAAGAGTATTAGGACATTATAGGCTGAGGACCGGACTCGGCCCGTTAATGTCCTAAAGCTTTTGGGTCGACGCCCGATCTTACCCTCAATTCCCGTTCTGTTTGTTGTAATTTTGCCAAATTCGCTTCATAGTTTATACACATTTCACATGTTAAAGTCTTATCTAGTTGAGCATTAGAGGGAGCATTATTGAGGTCTTTTTCGAGATCACTACTTGTATTGCTACTGTTTAAGTTTTCGTTGGATTTGGAAGGCTGTATTTCAGATGAGGTGCTGATCTGAATTTGTGTATGTAGCATTAAAAAAAAGAGGGATGGGGATTTTTACTTCATGCTGATTTTCATTTGAAACTTCTCCGTCTACGGCAGAATTTTCGAGAGAAACTGTGGTTTCGTCAGCTGTGGCCATACTTAAAAAATATGAGATGCATAATAAACAGTAAAAAAGTGTGAAGAAAAACTAACACGACACAAGTCAGCAAAAAAACAAATAAACATAAAATCACAAAAAATGACACAAGAATGAAAAAATCACTAAACTCTGTTTTCTGAAATCTGTCGAATTCAGGATTTGTTATTAGTTCACCAAATCGTGTCAATATACACGATTATAATTAGGATTATTGAAATTCAGGCAACTTTTTATTGCAATAAAAAGTTGCCTGAGTTTCAATAATCTTCATTAAAATCGTGTGTATTGACACGATTTGGTGAACTAATGGCAAATCTTGAATTCGGCAGATTTCAGAAAACAGAGTTTAGTTTTGAATTTTGTAATATCAATCGTTCCAAAATACAAATTTTCTTGAATCAGACAATATTATCTGAGTCAATAAATATCTGTTCATTGAAACGATTGATAGGATAATTCCAGTGCCATACCTAGGATTTTTTCATGGGATATAAGATCCCAACTCTAGTTTTTGGTCAAAAACATAAGGGGATCCGTTGGATTTTTTAAACTTTTTTGACCCTTGAAGGGGGTACATGCACCCCCTCAGTCATGTGCATCAAATGCGCAGTCAATTTGAAACTGCGTTGCGCAGTCATATAGCAGTTTCAAACTGCCTATTTCGTTGCATTTTCAAACTGCAATTGGCAAAAAGTAGATTTGCTACCAACTAACAAATTTTTTTGCTGATTGCAGTTCTTTTCTCTAAAAATGCCCAAAATTGAAATTTTGGACATTTTAGAGAAAAAATTTGGTCATTTTGATGAAAAATCTTAATGGAGGATCATTAGGATGTTTGAATTTTTTTCGAAAATTTCTGAAAAAATATCGAAAATCGGTATCGGCCTCGAAATTTTGGGTTGGTATCAGTATCGGCCGAAATCGCTCAAAATGGCCATTTTCGGTATCGAAATCGACAATATATACCGATTTCACGATTCATACATTCCTATTTATAAACTAACAAAATTTAAAATTTTTATTAGTTTATAAATCGATTCCTATTTTTTCATTCAATAAAAAATTAATAAACGCTTTTACATATAGTAATCTTGTTTTTTGTTGCAAAAAATTACAAAAACTCAAAGTACGGAAATCAAAAACGCCACTATAATCCCACTTGAAGATAACAGAGCCCATTTCTTAACCTACTCGCATCCAAAAAACAGTGCGACCACATGAACAGCACGCACATAAAATTTATTGAAAAACCGCCAATTACAAAATTCCGAGAATCGTTTCAATTCTCTAGCTATTTTATTTTCTAGTACTAGTTGTGGCAAAATTTTCATTTGCTGAGCCAGCAAATTTTTGGCCATCACGGCAATTTCGGGAAAGTGAAATTTTCTACTTACATTTCATTTTTTCGATTTGTCTTTGGGTTAATTTTTTAAATAAAAAGGTTAATTTGCGCACTTTTTAGATAATTTTTTCGTGAGCGAAGTTTCTTGCCACGTGTCAATTGTATATAACTGATGATATAGAAGCATAATTTTTCTAACCTTATTGTACAAAAAATATGGCTAGTTGGTTGAGAAACGTTCAAGAAAAGCTCGAAAATGTTGCGAGCTCGATTGATAGGGTTGTGCAAGAGGCTGCAAGTGAAGTTACAATGAACCCGGAAGTTGAAATTGAAGTATATCAACTTTTTGATATTAATATACCGTATTTCCTCTAAAATAACCCCCCTCTTTTGGAGGGGGTTGAAAAAAATAACCCCCCCCCTCCTTATAAAATAACCCCCTCTTCATAAAAAATTGTTGAAGATTTTTTTAATTCTGAATCTGAATTGTGATCTGAATTCGGATTCTGAACCCGGATTCTGAATCTGAACTCTGATCCTGAATCTGGATTCTGAATTCGGATTTTGAATTCGGATTCAGAATCCGGATTCAAATTAGAATTCGGATTCAGAACCCGGATTCTGATTCGGATTCAGAGTCCGAATCAGAATCCGAATTCGGATTCTGAATCAGAGTTTGGATTCAGAATCCGACTTCTGATTCGAACTCTGAATCCGAATCCGGATTCTGATTTTGAATCCGGATTCAGAATCAGAGTTCGGATTTAGAATTCGGATTCTGAATCCTGATTCTAATTCTGGATTCTGATTCTGAATCCTGATTCTGAATCCGAATTCTGATTTGGATTTGCAATGCTGATCTGAATCCGAATCAGAATTCGGATTCAGAATCCGGATATTTGAAATTTGGGATTTTTACTAGTAATCAATTTTTTTAAAATTTATATATATTTTTTAGCATGATTGAAAAAAATAACCCCCCTCTTTTGGAGGGGGTTGAAAAAAATAACCCCCGGGGGGTTATTTTAGAGGAAATACGGTAACTTGGGTGTTCCATTAACAATTTTTAATTTCTCACCAAACATTGTCATTTTTAACAGGCATTCAGCTTAAAAATTGTCATTAACATTCAGAATGAAAACATTCAGAAAATGTCTATTTTTATTGAAAAAAATTTTTTTGGTAAAAAATTGAAAAAATTTGGGCAGGCTATAAAAGTCATGCTAGTGTCTCCTTTTGGAGTTGCATACCATATTTTAGGTTGAAAAACAAAAATGTTCAGAGGCCGAAAGACAACTTTTAATAGAACAAAAGAAAAGTGATGATCTTCAAAAACGAGTCGAAGAGTTGGAAGAGCAGTTGTATAGTACAAATATAGAAAATGATGCGATTAAAGAGAGGTTTCAACAGATGATTAGTGCTAGAGATGAACAGATCAAACGATACGAAGTAAGCCGGCTTCTTCCGTAAGTGGCGTATCAAAAGTAAATTTTAGCGAGAGCTTGAACACTTGAGAAATTGGCAACCCCAAGATGAAGATGATAGTGATGACAAGCTAACTAGGCTAAAGGAGGAAAATGCCAAGTTACGAAAAGAAATAGCGGAATGGAAGAAAGTGGCACGTGAAAGCAGTCCAGGCAGTTCCGACACAACCAAGGTCTGGCTATATAACAAACCATATTAGCTTTTTCTGATTTTTGCTTCCAAAATTTTGAAGTCAGATTTTCTGATTTTGAAAAAATGTTCTTCGCATTCCTGTTTAAACATGATACCCCACTTTAGATAAAAGAGCTTCAAGATGAAATCCGAAGGCTTAAAGAAAAGCACACTGAAGAGTTAGCTGATATCACTTATTCCAATCAACAAATGATAGCCGAAGTTAGACAGGAATATGAATCTCTTGTACAAAAAATCAAGGTATCCATTAAAAATTCGGACTTTTGATACCTGATTTTCTAGGAAAACCATTCACCAGTGCCTCATCTTTCGCATAAAAGTGAGTCAGCAGAGCCTGTGGCAGACATATCTTCTGAAACTTTAGACGAAACTTTCAAAATCAATGAGGAATTTATGAGGTCAATGTCAGTTTCATTAGATGAGATCAAAGAAGAGAATGTTCAATTAACCGGACAAATTCAGGAATTAGAAGAAAGAGTATGATTGAAGATTGCTTTTCTCAAGAAAATCTCAAAATTTAGATCTATAACCTTATGCATCGACTTGAAAAGCAAAAAACTCCTATACCCCAGAATGCCGAAATCCAAACTGAATTTGAAAATACCTCATCAGAAAAAGAAGTTGAGTTAAACCATGAAATTGAGAGGTTAAAGTAGGCTTTATTGAAACAATCTCAATTCTTAACTTCTGCTTTTCAGAGCCATCAATGCCGAAATGGCCGTTGCCTATAACGATTTGAATTCAGAATTTGAGACACACAAAACGGAACATGGGACTGTGATGCATGCGAACTCGGATTTGGTAGCTAGAATAGGTAGAACGAGTTATATGTAAAAAAGTTGATGACGATTTTAGATGCTCTGAAAGCCAGCCTTATTGAATACGAAGAGCGCTATGAACTATGTAAAGGAGAGCATATGAAAACTGTTAGTCAACTAGAAAAGCTTACAGCTGATTTTGAACGGCTTCGATCGAATTTTCAGATTACCAAAAGATCATCGGATCAGAATGAGGAGAAAATGAGTGTAAGTCTCTCGATTCTTATCTCGATAAAAGAAAGTTTCATCATTCGATCTTTTAGCAAGAAATGCTACAACTCAAAGAAGCTCTTGAAAAAACCAAGACCGATCGAGACAATTTCCGAACCGAAGTGAAATCCTTCCGAGATTCTGTTAGCTCAATTAGCTCCGAATTGGATCGCTTACGTGACAATAATCGGAAAGTGATGGAAGACAATGTCAAGTTAGCCGAGTCCCTAAGCAGGCATGAATCAGTTCACGAAATGCTGAAAGAGAGTAACGAAGAGCTAGCAAGATTCCGGGAGAGTTTGACAGCTTTGCAACAAGAACATAAAGAAAAGGTATATACAGTAGCGGTACTAAAAAATAACGCAAACTTAAAGTTTATTATATAAGGACCCAGAAATTCGTTTTCGACAAAAAATTTTTCAGTTTTTCATTAGGTAACAGTGTGTGCTGAACCGCAAATATTTTTTTTTGAGCACAAAATAATTTTCTTGCGCACAATATTCTTTTTTGAGCACAAAGTACAAATGTGTTAAAAATTTTTAGGCTTAGGCCTTAGGCTTAGACCTAAGTCTAAGGCCTAAACAAATTTTAACACATTTGTAATACACATGTATAAATATAACCTGTGCGCAAAAAAGAATACTTGTGCGCAAAAAAAAATATTTTGTGCTCAAAAAAATTATCATGGGTGCTGAACACGCTTCAACCAGTCTTTTTGAACGTAAAACACCATTCCCACCAGCTGATGAAATCACCTTTTTCAGATCAATCACCTTGAATCAGAAAAAGCAGAACTGGAAGAAAGAATCCTCGAACTAGAAGATCAACTCAATGCTAGCACCAATTGGGAAACAACTGATGCTTCTTTTTCTGCCAACACGACTCAAACTGAAGCCCTATCACAATCTTTCACTGCCAACACACAAACCGAGCTTGAAATTTTTGAACCAAGACAAAAAGAAGTTCTCGAAGAAGAAATTAGTTTGTTAAGGCAACAGATCGACTTCCAGAATGATGAAATCGAACGTTTGCGCGTGATAGAATCAGAAAATGCTAGACAAAGGCCAGAAGAGTTTGAATCAAGATTACACTCATTGCAAAAATTGTTAGATACTCGAGAAGCTCAAATAGAAAAGTTACATAAGGAGATAAATACAAGGGAAGGTCAAATAGAGAGACTACAAACAGAATGGATAAGCCCAGAGCAAAGAATCGAACTCGATGACCAAATTGGCTCCTTAAGACACCAAATAGCTTTTCTAGAGGAGGAAATCAACCGGTTACAAAGACTAGGATCTGAAAATTCTAATCAAATACGAGAAGATTATGAAGCAAGATTAAACTCAATGCAAAATTTATTAACAGCAAGAGAGGCTCAATTAGAAAAGCTACAAACAGAATGGGTTAGTCCGGAACAAAGAATTGAACTCAATAAAGAGATAAGCTCATTGAAGCACCAAACAGCTTTTCAAGAAGAAGAGATCAATCTGTTAAAAAGCGTAGAAACCGAAAGTAACTTAAAAATAGGAGAGCTTAAAGAAAAAATCAATACACTCCAAGAGCAGCTAACTACTCGAGAAGCTCAATTGGAAAAGTTCCAAGTTGAATGGCTGAATCCAGATCAAAAACTAGAACTTGAAAAAGAAATAGCTACACTAAAACAAAGAGTTGTCTTACAAGAAGAAAATCTTACTTCATTAAAAGAGTTGCAAGAAGAAAATCTAGAAAAACAGAATCAAGAAGAGTTAGAAAAAAGACTAAACAATTTGCAAAATTTGCTAACAGAACGCGATGTACAGCTTGAAAAATACAAAACAATGGTCGAATCTACCCTAGGGTCATCAACAACAGAAGTAGTTGATTTAGAAGCGAGCTTGCACAAAGGCCATAAAAAATTAAGGGTAAAAATTTTTTAATTTTAAAAACGAATGTTTTTGGTTTTATAATGATTTTTCCCAAGAAAATAGAGTGCAATACTTTTGTTAGAAAATTTAATGCAGAGTATAAATGCCTAGAAATATGGGCTCTAGGAATTTTGCCAACGAAAAAAGCGGACTTTTGCCAATAACAAAGCATAAAAAAATCAATATTTTCATATTGCTGGCAAAATTCCTAGAAAAATGTAATGTTTTGTGAATCTGCCAAAGATGNCGATACCAAGATCATGGCATATCTCTTTATGGTTGCTGAGATATTTGGTAAAATGTGAAAAATGTCGATTTTTTGGAATTTTTGTCCGAAAATTGACATTTTTCACATTTTATCAAATATCTCAGCAACCATAAAGAGATATGCCATGATCTTGGTGTCGTTGGATTGCTACGATAGCCAGCTTTAAAATGACACCAAAATCATCGGAATTCGCTACGTCAATTTTGAATTATTTCAAAAACAAAAAACTGTGCGCTCAATCCTCAAAAAAGTGTGCGGTGCATTCGTTCCTATTGCTGAAATTTTGAATTTTATAATGCCCGATCAATCGTTTCAATGTCTAAATTTATTGAATCAGGTAATCAGTAAATTTATTGAATCAGGTAATGCCTAAATCAATAAATTCTGTTGAAACAATTGATCGGAGATTAGAAAATTCAAAAAATTATCGCAAATGAAATTTTTTTAACGAATGAAACGCACCAGATTGTTGTTTGAATATCTGAGCTAAGGGTCGCAGCAAATGCTAGAGTTGGGAAGCCGAAAAAACTTAACCAAAACCGCATGTTTGAAAAACTGAAATATAAAAAATTGAAACCTAAAGTTTATAAAAATAACGAAAGAAGTCGAAAAAGAAAAGCCGAAAAATGATTTTTTCATCAAAAAATGACCAATACTTCTCTAAAAATGTCCAAAATTTCAATTTTTTTTCGCAAAAATCATCTTTTTTTATACTTAAAAATTTATGTCAATCCTAGGAAAAGTTCACCAACTGGTTTATAATGTTCAACAAAATTGCCTGAATTGCAATTAGATCTAATTATTGACACGAAAATCTGTTTTTCAAAATTGTTAGAGCGTGCACCGTCCCTAACATACTCCGAGATTTTTTTGATTTCGTTTTTTAAAAAAGCTTCGAATTTTTACGCTTCACATTATTTGTTGACTTCATTTTTAAAAAAGCTACATTTTTGGTCAAAATGTTTGAAAATACTCTTTTGTTAAATTACATTTTTTAAAGTTCTGATCTTTCAGAATATGAGTGAAACAGAATCGTCCAACAACGGAAGTCAAAGTGGTTGGGATAAAATTGAATCAGAGCAATTTGCTGAGGCTGCAATTAGTGAATCTTCAGGTAGTGAGACATCAATTTCGGCCTCAAAAGTTTTTCCGGATTCATGTGTTGAGGCACAAATTTCACCGAGTCAAGTTTCGCCAACTGTATCGTCGACTTCTACAAACGAAGAAACTCATGATGAAGCTAAAGAAGTATGTGATTTATGGGCATTTTTTATACCTCATAGAAGAAAAACGAGAGTGACATTTTTGGTTTGCTAAACTCGAATACCATAATTTGAGATAAAAATCGTTGATGTCCAAAAAATTTTTTTTGCTAAAAATTTTTAAATTTTGCTTCAAAAATCTAATTGATTAAATTTTTTTCTTTTTAGGCTCAAATCACTGAATTAAAGATCAAAATTTCCGATTTGGAACAGCAATGGAACCGATTGAATGAGGAAGCGGCAGAAAAAGAGAAAAATCTTAAGACTTCATCGTTTGCCTTATTGGACATCCAACATATCCTTCAAAATCTTGGAGCTGAGTTGGACGAAAATTTGCACAAAGAAAATGAAACTCATGAAAGCCCTGATTTATTGGTGGGTTTTGTATAAGCATTTTTGTATGATGCTACAATTTTTGAAGCTCAAAAATTTGAGTGCCTAATTTTTATAAAATAGATACTCGAATATAAAACTCAAAAATAGTACTCTAATTTTTTATGCATTTATGTATTGAAAATTCATACTCATTTTTTAGCTCCTACGCCAAGTTGGAATTTTGCAAGAGCAGATCGAAAAAATCCCACGTATCATGGACGAAGAAAACAAGCAGAAAATGGATTATTACAAACAGTTAGAAGAATTGAATTCGGTCAATGAAGAATTGATTAGTCGACTGGAGAAGATTCAAACAGAATTGGATGCGAAAAATGGAGTGTTGGCAAAGTACGATTTTTAGTATATTAAGCCAATGAAGCAGTATTTTACACAGGGGTGCCAAGTCTGATGATTTTGAGATGTCACATCTGAAATCTGATTTTTAAGTGTCAATCTGATTTTTTATCTGAAATTTTGTCAAATTTATAAGAAATATAATGTAAAATTAGCATTTTGCTCCTAAAATTTGATTTTTGAAGTCAGATTTTGATTTTGAACAAATGTTCTTGGGATCCCTGATTTTACATATAGAATAAAAATCCATTTTTAAAGAGCAACAAATGAAAAAGAAACAATTGGCAAAGAACTAGAATTTTTGCGAGATCATGTCAAAACTATGGAAGAAGTCACAAATCGTGAAGTTTTGGCTTTTGAAGAAAAAGAAGCAGAGCTCCTAGAAAAGATACGAGTTTTGGACGGAAAAATTCAAACTGACAACCAAAATTTTTCACAAGTTCAGACACAATATCAAGTAAAGTTCTTACTTCTATTATCAAACAGCAAAAATTTAGCAACAACTTTCTGAGCTACAATCTAAACTTGCTGGATTTGAATTAGAGAATAAGCATTTTCACGAGGAATCAACTCATAACGAAAACAACCGAAATGAAATTGAAAACATGAAAACAAATCTTTCATCGTTAGCACAAGAAAACTACCAATTATTACAAGAAGTGACCAGAAAGGATAAAACACTTGAAACTATATTGACCAGCTTGAAAAATCTTCAGCAGCTTCTTCATAACCTCGGTGCTAGCTCAATTTATGAGGAAGAAGTTTTAGAAGAAAATGCAGAGATTGATTTAGTGGTATTATAAAAAATTGTTTGATTTTAAAAACAAACCATTTAGATTGAGCGCTATTTGGCTGGTCTCCATGAGCAAATTGAAAAGCTTCAAAAAATAGTTTATGATAAACACAAGGAAAGTGTAGAATATTATAATAAAATGCAAGAATTTTCATCAAGTTATGAAAATCAATCGAAACAATTGGTGTCTATTCAAGAGCAATTGGCTCAATCTAATACAAAGTTGGCTATGTAAGTCGGCACTGGACGGTCATGTGGTCAAAATCAAAAAATTCCTTCGAATTCCTCGTATAGAAAAATCTCTGTATACGAAAATTAAGTTGGATTGGAAAATTTTTCACTCGAATGTTCGAAATAAAATTTTCACTCGAATTTCACTTTAAAAAAATCAAATTTTAAAAATTTTCTCAACTCGACTGAATTTTTGTATCCAGGGTTTTTTCTATACGAGGAAAGAGTATAGAAAAAACCCTGGATACAAATGATTTTTTATTTTGACCACAGGAAGTTAGAGAACATCAACAGTCAGTGGTCAAGATAAAATTTGTTTCTTATTTTTAGGAGCTACGAAGAAAAAGAAAAAGCCGCAAAAGAACTCGGCCGCTTGCGTGAGCATCTTTTACAAATGGAAGACATGTCAACGAAAGAAGCAATCGCTGCTGAAGAACGTGAAACCGAGCTCAGAAAACGCATCCGAGAACTCGAAGAAAGAAGCTCTGCCGTCTCAGATACTGTTGTTCAATCGGAAAATTTCTATCAGGTACCTATTTTATGGTTTCACTGAATATATCCACCTCGAATTTTAGCAACAAGTTTCAGAATTGTCAGCTAGACTCTCGACATTGGAAGATGAATACATGAAACTTCAAGAGCGGGTTTTGGAAAAGGAGAAGTCTCTTACGGATACGTCAAAGTCGCTTTCAAATCTTCAGTTGGTGCTTAGAGACTTGGGTGCGGATCATGAGAAGGAAATCAAGCAGTATGATGATGATTTGGATATGCTCAAGGAAGAATTGAATGTATGAAATTGAATAATAAAAGCTTGTGATAAAATGGGACATAAAACTTGCCATAAAAATTTGAAATTTTTAAGCTTAAAAAGGCCCAAAATCAATTTTTAAGCAAAAAATGGATAGGAATTGATATTTTTAAGCTATAGATCTGTCCAAAATCGATTTTAGAGCTTGAAAACCACTATTTTATCCATTGTTTGGCACCTCAAAATCAACACTTTTCTGAGAAATCAGCAAATCTGGGAACCCTGTTTTAAAGTCTGAAAAATGTGCGTAAAATTTGTCAATTTTTTAGCACCTGACGAAAGAGCTAGAAGAGTTTAAAACCCGCGAAGCACAGCTTATTGAAAACCGCCGTTTTCACGAAGATACAGTTGCTTTGTTAAAAGAAGAAATTGCGCGCAAAGAGAAAGTGATAGACGAGCTAGAAAATCAACTCGAGGAGTCTAACCCGGTTTCGTCGACACAGAGCGTCACGTCTTTAGCTTCAGGAGCGACGCATGGCACCACTTCTACGTATAAGATTGATGATGTCACATTGAGAAGTCTATTTTTGTCTTATTTGACGGCGGATCGTGATAAGCAGCCAGAAATTGCTATGGTTATGAGCTCGATCTTGGGTTATACTCAGGATGTATGTAAAATTTTGTGTTTAAAATTAATTTTTGGGATCAAAAATCAATTTTTGAGCACAAAATTTCGCTAAAATCGAATTTTGTCGCGATTTTGGGATCAAACATTGATGTTTGATTAAATTCTGTTCTCAAAAATTGAATTTTAAATTTTCTTGTCTAACAAAATCCTATTTTGTAGGAACAAGGACGTATCCAAAAATCTCTCTTATCTGGTGACCGCAGCTGGTTTAGTTTTATTCGTAGCTCGATCCATCAACCCGGAACGGCCAATGCGAATGTTGCCTCTCTAACAGAACAATTTGTTCGATTTCTGGAACAAGAGAGCCGCGTGGCGCATCAGCATGCAACTTTGCCTGTACAAGTGGGTTCTTTGATGATCTAAAATTCAGTTTGAATTCATTTTGGGTCCAAAAGTTGGGAGCTAGTTCACTTGTTGCATTTATCATGGTCAAAAAGTCGAAAAATTTACTTTAAAATTGGACGAAAATATCCTATTTGGGGTATTTTTAATGAGAAACACATTGGTGATGTTATTTTTGCATTAAAATAACATCACCATAAATAATTCTGAAAAACTTCATTTTTTAAAATTTGTTGATATTAAAAAATTTAAAGTTTTTCAGAATTATTGATTTTCACGCAAAAATAACATCACCAATGTGTCTCTCGCTGAAAAATACCCCTAATAGGATGTTTTCGACTGATTTTAAAAGAGAAAAATCTTCGATTTTTGACCATGATAAGTGTCTCCCAACAAGTGAACTAGCTTCAAAAGTTGTATTTTGATCATTTTAGAGCTTAAAAAATTTATCGTCTACATTTAAAATTTTAGTCCGATT
>OZJO01000990.1:0-20441 GCA_900406225.1 Acrobeloides nanus | reverse complement strand
ATTTTGTTGGGGTTAAAACTTATAACCCCTAATTTTGACGCAATTTTTTCCATTTTTTGACCCCCGGAAAATTTTTTCAGAATTTTTCGATGCGCGCAATCGATTTCTCGCATAAAATTACCCCTAAAGGGTCACTTGTTAAAAAAATTTAAAAAAATTTTCTACCCGGCCTCTATCTGGACCCCCCCCCTTTAAAGTTTTTCGGAATTATTTATTGATTTTCACGCCAAAATAACATCACCAATGTGTCTCTCGCTGAAAAATACTCCTAATAGGATGTTTTCGACTGATTTTAAAAGAGAAAAATCTTCGATTTTTGACGATGATAAGTGCCTCCCAACAAGTGAGCTAGCTTCAAAAGTTGTATTTTGATCATTTTAGAGCTTAAAAAATTTATCGTCTACATTTAAAATTTTAGTCCGATTCGAACACCGCTATTGAACTGAATGAGCCGATTAGCAGCAGCGAAACGAAACCCTACGACCTGAAGTCTATTTTGGAAGATACCGAAGCGAATGAAGCATCGGCCTAATGAAATTCATATAATTGTGTTATGGTATAGGAAAATATATTTTATTGCGGGTTGTTTTATTGTATAATGCATATTCTATAGGCCTTGTCTTTTTTATATGTTATTTTTTATGTGTTTATGTATAAAGTTTTTTGTCTATGATTTTTGTTTGATAAAAATGTTTTTTGTTTAAATTTATTTTAAATTCTGTGATTTAAGTCTTATTTTGTAGTTGTACATATGTCTAAGGCAGCGATGGCCTTAGTTTGAACGATAAATTCAATTTTTTTAAATTGAATAGAAAAAGTGAAAATTTTAGCACTAGGACGGTGCACCTCATAAATCAAAATTTGACGAATTTTTCATATCAAGTTTGAATTTTTAATGCAAAATTTTGTATATGAAAATTCGCTAAAGTTTGTGAGGTGTGTATCGTCCTAGTGCCAAAATTTTTATAGGAAAATTTTGGTTGAAATATTAAAAAATTGATTTTTTAAAATTTTTTCAAAAATTGGGAGGATATATGGTCTTTTACAAATTGTATTCTTAAAATTTTTTAATGTCCATATATCTTTTATTTAATATATACTATTATCAAATAACTAATAAACAAGTAGCAATTAAAATTAAGTAATTTCTTTATGCTAATATTGGAAAAAATGAAAAGTTTATGAAAAGTATGCTAATCGAATAAAAGTCTATGAATAGTATGTCAAAACTGAGGTTTGGTTCCCACGAAGCATCAAAGTTGAAGGCAAATTACGAGAGATAGTCTCCAAATAGCACATGTACAAATGGTTGCTAATGTTTTTCTTGGGTAAAGGCAATGTTCTAAAAAATTGTCCAAAACTGTTGAGGTTAAATGTACTTACACAACGATAAGTTTCGCTTTGGACGAATGTTCACGAAGTAACTCGGATAGTCGTAAATGTTTCGATGTTGCATACACTTGTCTTTCGATTTCAAGCTTTCCTTCTGCAGTAGCAGAATCAGCACGATAGGGCTTTGATAATTTATCAAATTCAACCCAACTAAATTGTATTAGTGAAAAAAATCTTTTTAAAGAAAGGAAAAATACCATCTGTATAGAAGTCCAAGTTCTAAAATGTCTTACCTTTCAGCTTTTGGGGCATCGTTGTAATTTGTAATCACCTTAACTTCGGACGAAGAAATTCGAAATTTATTCAACATGTCGATAAATTTGGTTTGTTCGAGTTCATGCTCATTCGTCTGAGCGACCGTAAAAATTCGAAGTTTGGCTCCCTAAAACCATCTTTAATTATCAGAATCAAACCATTATCCACCTCAAGATGTGATTT
This sequence comes from Acrobeloides nanus, assembly GCA_900406225.1. Taxonomy (NCBI): domain Eukaryota; kingdom Metazoa; phylum Nematoda; class Chromadorea; order Rhabditida; family Cephalobidae; genus Acrobeloides; species Acrobeloides nanus. Next base: position 18,611 of record OZJO01000990.1, on the reverse strand, counting down.
TCTTTGTTTTAACAAGTAAGGAACGAGTAAAGTCAGTCCACCATCGTCGCTCATCCACCAAACATCAATAGTACCACGATCTTTTTTAACCGGTTGGTGGTTTTTCACATGAGTTGGATCTGATGATTTACTACGAAGACCGCTTTTTGTCATTTTAAGCACTGGTTTAATAAGATCTCTTCCGAGATGGTGCAATGAGATGTTTCTTGAAAGATTCGATGAAACTCCAGATGGTAATCGATTTTTGCTAAAGAAAGTTATATTAGTCTGAAAAAAATCGAACTCGTACTTTGAAAATTCATCCGTTTCGAGTTTTTCATTCGATCGGTAGATTCCAACAGCAATTCCATTCGTGAACGCATCTCTAAAATTTATTTAAAATATACAAAAATAAAAATTACCTAATAACACCAACATAATCATTAACATCGATGTTATTTTCTTTATTTCCTTTGAGCCAATCACCTTTATAGCCCAAAAACAAAATATTCGGCTTGAGTTTTCCTACTCCACAGACCTAAATTTTATGAAACATCGATATTTTTCATAAACAGACTTGTTCCAACATAAACGCTCCTTTTCGAAGATCATTTTCCAACAACATCATGTAAAAACCTTTGACATTATTCCTGACTAACCATTCACGAACCAAAATTTCTTGATTTTTGATTGTTTCATGATCGTTCGATATATTTGACTAAAAAGATACTTATTAAAGATACAAGGGTGAGACAAAAGTTCTCGCCTAACAAGTAAACATCACGAACTTGATTTCTTCGATTTCGCCTAAACATACGCCAATTTTTTACCCATAGTGGGAATACTAAAAAGCCGCAAAAAATTTTTCCCCCAGACATTCCTATGAGGAGATAGAGCTCAAAATGTGGCTTTTGGGTTAAAATTAGGGTTCAAAGATAATATCATAACTTTTTATGATTAAAATATTTTTTGCTAAATCTTTTTGCATTTATTAGAGGGTGGAAAACGCAAATTATGGTATATTAATTTTGGCCTTAGACCTTTATCTTTATGGCTAAAAACGTCTTACAAAAATAACAAAATGGTGTATGTTTGTAAGACGTTTTTAGCCATAAAGATAAAGGTCTAAGGCCAAAATTAATATACCATATTTGCGTTTTCCACCCTCTAATAAATGCAAAAAGATTTAGCGAAAAATATTTTAATCATAAAAAGTTATGATATTATCTTTGAACCCTAATTTTAACCCCAAAAACCACATTTTGAGCTCTATCTCCTCATAGGAATGTCCGGGGGAAAAATTTTTTGCGGCTTTTTAGTACTCCCACTATGGGTAAAAAATTGGCGTATGTTTGGGCGAAATCGAAGAAATCAAGTTCGTGATATTCACTTGTAAGGGGCAAAAAAGTTCTCGCCAAGGAATAAAATATTTGCTAACGGAAGATACACGGCGATGTATTCCTTGGCGAGAACTTTTGTCTCTTAGGCGAGGACTTTTTGCCGCCTTGGCGAAGACTTTTGCCCCCTTGTCTTTCATTTAAAAAACCATTTACATTTGTAATGTCGCCAAAAACTAGTAGACTATTTCCTTTAGAAATGCTATTTGATAGACGGACTAAAGGTCCTCGAGATAGAGGATTTCCGGTTAAAGCCAAAATTTGAGGTCGATAGTTCTTCACATGTTCTGAGGTTCGATTGAGTTTGATTAGGTTTTGATATGCAGTTCGATAGGAATTTGCATCGATGGATGTTCCCCAATTAACATCTAAAATTGAGAGTGTCACTCATTTTGATGAATTGGATTGTTCAAAAAAGAAATCGAATTTTTCATATGAATTTGAAGACATACCAGGATTTCTTTTATTCAAGTACAACCAAATAATTCCGAACAACGACGACGTAACTAAAGCCATCTGCCATGAAATCAAAAACATCATAGCAACATTCATAATCGCACCGATCAACGACACCCATTTATTGTAAAACTTGAACGATGGTCGGAACCCTACAATTTTATCTAATTTTTATTTTAAAAAATCCCACCAGGAGAACGAGAATAAGATGCATCGAAGCAAGCATAATTGGTCATGGCAAAGGCACACAGATAAAAGTTTGTTACTAGAGGTGCTACATAGTTGAGTTCGCCTAAAAATCGTTGACTTCGTCTACAATTTAGGCAACATACCAATCAAAGAAATCGCTAATGTTAATACGAACATTATTGCATAACCAATATAAGGTTCAGAGTTTTTTCCATAGCCTTTTCCAAAAACCGATACATAAGGGAAAATTTTATCTTTGCAAATAGCCTGAAATTAAAGTTTTAATAGAAAAAGAGAATGGTTACTTGGAAAATCTTTGGTGCAGAAACAAAACTATTCAACGCCGAGCTTATCGTACAAGCAAACAATCCAATTTGAATAATAGTACCCCATAAACTTTCCATTTCTACAGCCTAAACCAAACTTTTATCGCATCTCATTTTTTTCATACCTGATAATAATTCACTAATCCATGAGAACATGTTGAATTTACAGCACACGCCGGTGCAATATATTGTTTTAGTCCTGATGTCATCGTATCCAATCCACCACCACTCAAAGCACTTGCTAAAACCGGTGCTGTTATCCCATCCGAATCACGGACCATTGTTGCTCCGGTGATCCATAAAACTGCTAGATAAGATAGTGTGGTCGTAATGATAGCAAGGATGGTTCCTCGTGGAATAGCAAAACCGGGATTTTTTAGATCTCCGCTAATATTCGCGCCCGCCATGATTCCTGTTGTTGCGGGGAAGTAAATGGCAAAAACTGTGATGAAATCATAGCCAAAACGATAATCAGGGAATAAGTTTTCAACGAAGGTGGCGGCTAAAAAATGGGTTTGATAATTTGTTTTAGAAGAAAATGGTACTTTTAAAACCAGTCATTCCACGGACTGCTTGAGAGGTTGATATGGGAAACAATGGACCTATTATGAAATCGATTAAGGATAATCCGATCATGACTACAAGAATGACTTGGATTTTGCTTTCGAAAACGGTTCCCATACGAACGATCAGGAGTAGTAATATACAGCTAGCTAAAAATAGAAATAAGTCTTGAAGTAAAACCTAAGCATAAGTCTTAAAAAATCTAAACTCAAAAATAAGACAAAATCTTAAAGCTTACATGAGAACATAAAATTCGTAGGACACTACTTATAAATATCTGAATAAAAATCTCCATAACTTATCGAGAAAAAAATATTTTTGAAAAATCTTTTCAGCATTAAAAAATTATTTTTTAAGACAAATCTTTGAGAGAATTATCACTCACGGAGGAGCTCGAATTCCAAAGAATACCCGATTTACAATTTAAGTTATTGATGTATACTGAAGCGATTACCCTGATTACTTAGAACCACTGATTTAATGATTCGTTTCGATATGTTTGAACGAATCAAAGTGTATAAAACGATTGAAATTATAATTTAACTATTTTGTATTTTATGATAAAAACGTTTATTTCAATTCATTTTTATTTACAGAACTAATCGAATATTTTAGAAGTTTTGGAAGATCGATGATAAAAATATCTGTATATGACTGTGCGAAAAAGAAGTTTCGTAATCGCAATCTATATATTGTTTATGTTGGTGTTATTGTATTATGTTATTGTTTTCAATAAAATGTTATATATTCTATAGATACTCCTCTTTAAGGTCTCTAGGAGTATCTATGTATATTTTAAGTTTTTATACTTCTTTTTTAGAGACTTTTTGGCTTTTTATAGAGACTTTGTTGCACCTTAGTAGATGCACTAGGATTTGAGTTAACATTAATTTTTCTGCGTTAATAGATCTTCAATAACCAATTTGATCAGTATTAACCAATAATGCGTGGTTAATAATTATTACAACGCATCAACATAATTCATTAAAAGGAGGTCCAGGTAATAGGTCAATCTCCGACAAAAAATTTTCTCGATATGACCTATAAAAAAAATCGAGAAAAAATTTTTTTGTCGGAGATTTACTTATTATCTGGACAAATCCGTTAAACAACCTTTAACAAATCCGTTAAACAAATCTTTTAACGCAGAAAGGTTAACATAATTCAAATTTTAGTGCTGGTAGTCGTCGTTATAATATAAACATAGTATAGTCTTAAGCCTAAACGTAATCGAAATGATACCTAAAACTTGGCTTCAAATCTAATTCAGTATACCTTAAATACTGTAATGTACGCCTCGGGGCGTTAATTTATCAACAAAAAAGCAATAAATTTTCATCAAAAATCCAAAATTTTTCTAATCAATCAACAGAAAACGCTATTCGCTTAAGTTTTTGATTTGTTGTGCATTTTTAACGGTTTCGGACATATTTGGGGGTGTTTGATTTTTCAATTCTCTAGAGAGGGGGGATGTATATTACAGTATTTACGGTATATTCCATTATTGGACAACATTAACAAACCTATTGAATAAAGCCGAATATCATTAATCCCACCATCAATTATATGAGGACCGAAGAATTGAATGATCGCTTCACCTATCCCCACCACATACATCGCAGCTCGCACAACATTTGCCGCAACATATATTAAACCAACCGAACCTCCTAATTGTGGTCCAAGCGATCTACTGATCTAAAAATTTACATTTTTTCGTGAATTTCAACAAAAGTACTCACAAAATAGTAAGATCCACCACCTTTTACAATTCCATTCGTGCAAATCGCAGAAGTTGAAAAAGCCGTAATCATGACAACGATGAAGCCCAATAAGATTGTACCCGAGCCATAAACTTAATTTGAAAAAATATTATGTCAAAGTGTAAAAACTAGCTTACGTATTCCCGCTTGTCCAGCAATCCATCCCAAGCGGGCATAGAGAATAATCCCAAAAATGTTGGAGATACAACGTAGATATACTCCTTCGATCCAACCGAGTTTGTCGGCGGGTTCATCGGAAGTACCTTTTTCTGGGTCTTTGAAAGGGGGTTCGGGAGAAGACATCTAAAATATTTGTTTTATAGAAGTGATTTAATTTGGACATACTTCCGAGCCTATTGTTTTATTAGATCGATCACCATGAATGAGGTCCTTCATCGTAGGACGAGATTTTTTTATGACAATTGAATTTCTATAGTTATCCATAGCGGGAGGGTGATCAAGGTCACTAAAATAAAAGAGGAACGGAAAAAGTTTTGAAATTTTTGAAAAGCATGGTTATCTTGTTTTTTTCATAACTTTTTATAGTTACATTCATGGATCGAAAGTTTGGGTCATGCCAATGAGTTGAAATTTTTGCTTCTAAGTCCGAACAGCGAAACCAAATGAAGTTACTGAACTTGAGAGGCCACTTAACGTAACCCCCAAGGCCGAAGTAAAAAGCGTCGAAATTGTTACATAAACACACCCCTAGGGGTAAAAATTGACGCGGAACACGGTGGTGCCATTATTTTCAAACCAAAATCTTCGATAAATGTAAAAAATTGTTTTATTTAAAAATTGCGAAAATTTCTTTTCGAAGATTTTGGTTTGAAAATAATGGCACCAGCGTGTTCCGCGTCAATTTTTATCCCTAGGGGATGTGTTTCGGTAAAAATTTCGCGCCTTTTATTTCCGCCTTGGGGGCCACGTTAAGTAGCCCCCCCCCAAGTTCAATAGCTTCGAAATATTTGTATGTATTCGTAAGTAAATATTTCATTCGGTTTTTTTGTTCAGACTTCGAAGCAAAAATTTCGACCAGCCCATCCGATCCGAAAATTTCTATCCCTGGTTACAACAAAATTCCATGATCATGTATTTTTTGAAAAGTTGAAAGCTAGACTTTCTCTTAAACCTTTGAAGTGAACTAAAAAGTTATGATATTCGATAAACACACATTGTTCAAAATTTACTTCGATCCAACTCGTCTTCTTTCAACATGTACGATTCCGGCTTTTCTCGCAAAGTTGTAAAAATTTGAGTGTTCCAATACTTCAGGCTCTTCCGTAGAAGTACTATCCGGTCGGTAGGTCGCGGTTGGTGTCGAACTTTGATCCATATCAACAACATCCATATNCAATACTTCAGGCTCTTCCGTAGAAGTACTATCCGGTCGGTAGGTCGCGGTTGGTGTCGAACTTTGATCCATATCAATACTGATAGGAGAGAGCGTTTGAGTAGCTTTAACCGGATGATCCATGTTTTTTGATCAGATTTACACTAGCATTATTCGTTGGATAAGACTTTAGCTTACCCTAAAAAATAAGTTTTGAAAAAATTTTAGAATACCTTCAAGAAAACTTCAATGGATGTGTTTCAATGACCTTGTTTCGATTTCTCACTTTTCTTAAATATAGGCATGCTCAAAGGAAATAGTTTTTGAATGTATTAGGCGATAATGCTATTAAAAGTTGGCCGAAGTAGACCTTATAATTCCATTCAAAAAGAAGATTAATAGTATTCTTTAAGCATACCTGTTATCAACTTCATATAATATATATTATTTTTTTATGGCTTCCGCTTTTTTAATGCGATTTTCGAAGATTTTCTCGAAAAATTCTTTCATGAGAATGGGATTTCTATAAGGAGTTTGAGTTTGAATTGAAAATTTACACAAGGAAACGTTGAAAATGTAAAAAATCCAATTTTATGGAATGTTTTAAATTTTTTTTGTTATGACAACGGAACGTGAGTGAAAGATCTTAAAAGATTTTATAACATAACTTGTATGAAGAATATATATATGGCTTTTGGTCTATCAATTTAGTGTGATTTTTGGAACGAGACTCAGCAAAAAAATCTAAAATATCTTTTAATATTAAACGAGAAATGTCTGTTTGTGTCACCGAATTTTGTAATCTTAAGTCCAATCTCGTTACGACTTAGATTTTTGGAAAGAGCTCGGTGAGAGAAGACAAACGACACTAAAACCATGTGGCACCCCTTCTGGAAAAATTAAAAAATCAATTTTTTCATTTTCACCTTTGCTGCTTTACTATGTGGTCAGAAATAAAAACCTTTTGTGGTCTACCTTCATGGCCCAGTTGGTAAAGCGTTAGCTTTCAGTCGTGAAAGGCACAGGTTCGATCCAAGTTCCCGCCGAAATATTTATGCTTTTTTAATAAATGTTTTTTTTGTTGAAAAAATTGATATATTTGAAAAAATGAAAAAAATTTGATTTTTATTGATAAAAATTGAAAATTATGTCAAAAATGTTTAGGCTGCGTTCAAGCGCGTTGAAAAAGCTGTTGAAAAAATTTTCAAAATTTTTTCATTTTTCAAAATTTTTTAGTCATAAGTCTCTGTGATGCAGTGGCGAAGGCGTCAGTCCTTGCATATAAGGGTGTCTGTTTCGGATCACAGCGCCGACAAAAAGTTTTTGCACAAAAAAGAAACAGAAATCGAATGTTTTTGCCCCTGCCAAAAAAATTAGAAATATATAGATCGGAGTGAGGCCGAAGGCCGAGCTTCGTAGTACGGGTAATAACAACTTCTTTTCCTCTCCGAGCGCGATAGCACTCTATCCCCCAGTTTATATCTATTCTATACGACAAAAACCTTTTTTTGAAGCCTGTTGTACTTTACATTACGCAAAAACATCAATGCCGAGAATAATTTAATATTACAGGGTGTCCCCTATGAATGGAATATTTATTTTTTAGCCGCTTTTGACTTACTATTTGTAATAAAAAATATTTTTTATAGTTTAAAAATGAAAAGCCTGACAAATTTGAGAGAAGCTATTATTGTAGCGCACAACCGTGGAAAGAAACAAACTGAAATAGCTGATTTTTTGGGCATATCTCAAGGAGCAGTTAGCAAGGCTATCAAACGATTTGAAGAAACAGGAAGCAATCAAGATAGACCAAAAGGAAGGCCGGAAAAGACAGCAAGAAACCGCAGGAATATTATGCGCGCCAGGGAGATGATCCAGCGAAACCCGACGACAAAGGCAAACTCCGTGCGAAAATTGGCAAAGAAACTCGGGGTCGGCCGAAAATAAAAAATATTCCATTCATAGAGGGCACCCTGTACTTGTGGAGTCTGCTGGTATAGTAAATTAAGTGATTTACAAAAAACGTGATTTTCAATAAACGTTTAATCTAATATTTTATTTATACAAGAAAAAACGCAACACTTTATTCAAGATCTAGGAATAATCAAATTATATTGCGCCAGTGTTAATAAAAAAAGAACTTGTGAATTTTTGTCATACCCCTTCTATTTTGTCGTTAAAAATCTTAGAATTTCGTCCTCTACAGGGTGCTAAAGCCAGGCGCAGTTTAGATCTCATCTTCAAAAGTTAGTTCGCATAGAGATTCTTTCGATTAAGAGGAAAACTCGCAAAAATTACGCGTTTTATATAAGATTTAATAACTCGGACAGACAAACAAGCAGATAGATTGGGGTCGTATTAGACTTCATGATTCAATTTATAGGCATGAAACTAACAATCAGGGCAATTATATTTGCGCTTAATATTATTTTGTTGCACTTATTTGACAGTATTTTTCAAACAATTTTATTAAAAAATCAAAATTAAAAACATTGAGGTCAGAACGTGAAAATAATCGGATTTGTATGGTATTTTTACGATGGATGTTGTCAAGAGACCTGTCGGTCATCTAAAAATTTTTTGTTGAAAATTCAAAAGAATTCTATAATTTTTATGATGTACTTCTTGGAAGCGGAGATAGATGAGAATCGTGGGAGTCTAATAAATTAACAAGGTATTGGTAGACCAAGATATCACTAGCGATAGGAATATGGAATAATTTTATTCGCGACGTTTCCATTTTTTGCCGTTCTTTGGTTTTGAACGATCGATTTCGGTTTTGGGTTGATCGGTTCCGACTTTTTGACCAATTGGTTGCGGTTTTGGCTGTTTTAAACGTTCGGTTTCGACTTTTTTCGATTTCAATTTCGGCTCCAGAAACTCTACTACATTACTATACAAATCCTAACAAAAAATATATTCAATGAATACAAACACAACAGCTTCTTGATTCGGCACTACTGCTACCGATTCTACTTTGGCAGATGTTGCTAAAAATAAAAAATTAATTATCCCATCCTCAAAAAAATATTACTTACATCATTATAAGCCTTGTCAATAACCGGTCGAATATACCTCGAGTATGTATTGCCCCACCATGATTCGTGAAAGACCCACGCCGTATTCCCTACTAAAATCGGCAGTGCATAAAGAAATCCTTTTGTCGACCTCTGTTTGGATCGATTCGTCATAATTCCGGTGAGGAACAACGCCACCATTGTAGGGAAAACAAATTTCGACATTTTCGCAGTTTTGTCACCGGCATCATAAGCCTTTATGAGCTCTTCCTTTTGTTCGTTAGTTGTGTTCTGGATGACGTGGTGGACTTGCTCTTGGGATAGATATGGAGGTTTTTGATATTTGAATATGTCGAGACCAAAGAAAGTGAGATTCTTGGGGTAGTAATAAACTAGGTTGTCTTTAATATCGTTGAAATGCATATGTTTATTTTTTCGGGTATCTAAATTGTGAGAAAATTGTTTTGTAAAAATACAAGGAGGAAAATAGCCAGACCCCTATCCAAAATTTTTATTAAAAATATCTCCCTAGAAAAAATTTAGTTCCTCCTTCCAAACTTTTATATATATTAAAAATATGAAGGAAGAGTGTCGTATAGTTTCTGGAAGAACTAGTCCACTTTAGAAAACGACTAAATACCCAGATCTATGTTTTCAATTGCTCTAATATCAATCAGGAATTTTGGGATATAAGAGATCAGGAAAATTTCGAAATCGCTCAAAACGTCCGGGACTCGATCCCTCGCTAGGAAAAACTCCCAGTATTAAGTACAAAGACGTTTCCGCACTGAATTTGGGAGAGATTGAGCGATTTTTCTGGGGCCTCTAAGAGGTTTCCAAACTTTTGCTCACTACTGTATATACATCAAAAGTATAAAGGCCAAAAAACGTTATTTCATTAATATTTAAAGTTTTAAATAAAATTTATTAATAATAGGCATTTCTCGCCAAGAGAAAAAAGCATCAACCATGGTAAAGTGGCAAGTGTCTCATTCTGCAATAAATAGTCGAGTGCCCGACCCCGCCAGGGGCCTGTCCAATAAACCAAAAAATGGCCAAAAAACTACAAAATTTTGAATACATTTTCAACATTTTTTCTGATTTTCGGAGATTTTCTGAATTATATTTTGTATTTCGCCTGGTGTGATGGATCCTCGATTATTTTAGTAAAAAATGAGACGCTTGCCACTTCGCCATCGTGTATCTACTTTCCCTCTTAACGGGAAATATCCTATAAAACTAGTTCTTTATGCACAAATACTATACAAATATGACACACCCGACTATAAAGATACATAAATACATCAAGGCGTACAATATTTTAAAAAAGACTATAAAGAGAAAAATCAAATACTCCGTTTCTGCAGAGGTTCCAAATTTTTGGAAGCCCATTATACCACTATGGATCATAGTACCCTATCAATTCTGGCAAGTTAAGCAACGTTGAGCCGACCAGACTCGATCCCGCTAGGGTTAAAATTTTTAATATTCAAAAAAACACAGTCATAGGCAGAAATAAATTTCACTTCGTAGAATTTTTTCCTATAATTATTTTTTTTGAAAATCAAAAGTTTTGAATCTTGAGAGATCGAACCTGGCGGTCTCAACGTCACTTAACTTGCCAAATCGGACGGTCGGCTTCTCTATCTACTAGGCTGTCAAAAATTTTAGAACTGCTATGGAAAAGGACTGTAGTTCACAGGCATTGTGCTATGACTTTTTAGAACCCAGGGTCGAATGATTCGACCGTCGAATCCCAGGTAGAAAAAAGTTTTTGCATTTTTGTGGAATTTTTTACACATATAATTTTGGATCTCGATTTTTTTTAATTGTGAAAATGCAAAAGGAATTTTGAAACGAGTTTCTCCCAAAATCCAAAGAAAGGCACATTGCCACTGAACCATCATTTTTCGCTTTTTCCATTTTTAAATTTAGTACATCGAATTGGTGGTGAAGTGGTACAGGGTGATTAAAGAAGTACATTTTTGTGATTTTTGGGGCTCGAAATTTTTACTAAAAATGACCCATATAGGAGTAAACTTATGCGGGTAATCGACGTTTTCGGTGCATTAAAATGCTTCCTTTACCCTGATTCAAGAATAGAGTTGATATATTCACGCTAAAATCGAAAAATTTTCTTTTTTCTCCCCAACAATATGCCAAACGTCAATACACCAACTCCATTTCCTGAATCAGGATCAAGATAATTTCTTCATGCTTAGAAAATGCGCGCAATCGATTCCCCATAAAAATTACCCCCATATGGGTGATTTCAGGGCGAGAAAATAAAATTTTTCGATTTCCGCGTCAATACACCAACTCCATTCCCTGAATCAGGTTCAAGGAAGCATTTTTACGCTTCGGGAATGCGCGCAATCGATTCACCTCATAAAATTACTCCTGTAGGAATAATTTTTAGTTTAAAAAAATGTCCCAAAACAATTTCGGACTCCAAAAATCACAAAAATGTAATTACCCTTTATCTGGTGAAGTGGTATGCTACAATAGATTAGCTAAAAAAATGATAAATATACAAAATTCACATGTTAAAGAGACGTTCGGCAACCGTTTGACGTTTTTGATGCGTAACAACTAATTGGATAGAGTTCAATTTTGAAGCTTGATTTTGAGACCTCAACACATTAATTGAACATTTTAACACGTTAATTTGGGAATATAGGTTGGCCTAAAAGTTAAAATATCTTTCTTACTTCCTATTATTAAATTTTTTGGGTTCCCTCTTCCTTCTCAGAAATGAGAAAATGCTAAAAAAAAGTTTACTCCATTGATCATGAGCGATAGGGGAGACAATTTTATAGCTCTTCTGGGTTTTGGTCAGTGAACCAACTGATTTTTTATGTGAAGGTGGTTAGAAAATTTTTATTCCAATGGTCATCGAGATCAAGATTTTCTAGACAAACCAATAGGTTGGTCTTATATTAATTTTTTTAAAATGATACACACTTACGATTTCGGAGTTCTTTTCTTTTACAACTTTTTCTAAAGACAAAATTTTGCCCTTCAAATCTTGATTATCGACTACCAAATTTATATTCTTTTCCAGCATCTCTTGGTTTTTTTCTTCCAGGTCGGTAATTACACCCGTGTTGAGTTTCTAAAATTTTTCATACGTAAACTTTGATATTGTAACTTTATCGATTTTTCAATTTTACAGAGTGTCCCAAAAAATGATAATTTTGCGATTTTTGGACAATTTTTTCAAATTTTCTCAAGTTTTTTAATTTTCATCAAAATAACCCTACAGGAGGTTTTTCTATGTGAGGAATCGATTGCGCGAAAACGCTTACTTGTCCCTAATTCGGATGAGGTGTGAGTTTGAAGCGAAAAAATGCTAATGTGAGTTCAGGGAAGCGTTTTTAAGATTCGGTAATGCATGCAATCGATTTCTCTTATAGAAAAATCCCCTATTTGGCTCTTTTGGTAAAAATTAAAAAGTCGCAAAAATTTTTATTCTTTTGTTAATCGTTTCAAAAAATAGCTATTTATTTCATCTCAGGAAAGATTGCAAATATCACCTTGTACAATTCCATCTCGTTGATGAATTTCTTCCTCTCTTCCTCTAAAAATTTGACTCGTTCTCTTAATTCGTCTACATCCGTTCGTATAGGTGAATTCAAAATTCCATTTAAACCAAAATTTATTTCATTTTCTTTATCCGATGAGGTTGATGGGAATCGGACCTAAAATTAAATTTTTTTTAAATCGATTATATTACCTGTCCGTGAGGGTTTACATAGGGTTTGATATTTTCGGTCAAAATTTTGTTCTCAATAGATTCTTCTTCGGAAGTGGATTGAGAAATGGATGAAGGTGAAAAAGAAATTGTTGGATTTGAGGCGCTAAAATTTTTTTATTAAAACTATAAGGTATTTATGCTTAGGGTAAGGTGGCGGTTGTGGCGTAGGGAGAAAGTGACTAGCGGGGGGCATCACCCTAAAATCATAAGGAAAATTCTTATTATTTTTTCGATCTTCGGTAATGTTTAACAACATAAATATCCATCGGTTTAGCTCAAAACACATAACTTTATTGATCAAAGTTGCCCAGAATTTTGTGCTCTACAAGATAGGCTACTTATAAATTCTTTTCATGACTATGGTCCTTTAATATTTAAAAAATTTGTCGAAAACGAATTTCTGGAGCCCTAGATATTAATTAAGTTTTATACGCGGTGCGTATTTTTGGAACAGCTCAATTTCAGTGGTAGAGCACTGTGCTAGTACGCCAGAGGTAGATGGTTGGAGTTCCACCTTGGTCATGAAGATTTTTTTTAGATGTTTGAGCTATTAAGAACTCTGTTAACTTATACTTACATATAACTTGAAGAATCCTCTGAAATCACTTCAATTTTTGTTTCAAAAATAATCTTTCCTTTTTTACACGACTGTATAACCGTATTCCAATCACAAAACGTATCAATTGCTAATAGGTAATCATTTTCATTGTAGATGCGTACATCATTCTAAATATTTAAGCCTATAAAGCAAAAAATTTCCTACTTTCGTAATTTGCCGTTCATATTTTGACCGTGGGATGATAGAAAACTGGGTTCGAGCTTTACATTGCCAACCACTTGGCATAGTCCTATCTTTATTGCAATAAATATAAATACTCAAAAATGGCATATGCCCAGTTTGTTCGTCGCTGTGGTATTTCATACAGACGCTCCTAAAATGGTGGGTGATAGTAAACTTTAGATACCACACCCAGAAATTTTTTTCGCCAAAAATGTCATTTTCTGAGAGTTTTCAGGTTAAAAATGCTGTTTTTAAGCTGAAAATCCTCAGAAAATGACACTTTTTGGTGAAAAAGATGATTTTTGTTGAAAAAATTGGGAATTTTTGAATGGATTACCTACAGGGTGCTCAAAAGGGCAATTTTGCAATTTTTGCATAATTTTTTCAAAATTTTAAAATATTTAATTTTCACTAAAATAATCCTATAGAGGGGTTTTCTATGCGAGAAATCGACTGCCGGACCTTGAAAACGCTTCCTCCCCTTGATTCAGGGAAGAGATGTGCGTATTGAAGCGAAAATAGGCTAATACATGATCAGGGAAGGGTTTTCAAGGGTTGGCCAATCGATTTCTCGAATAGAAAAACCTTATAGGGTTATTTTGATGAAAATTTTAAAAAGTTGAAAAAATCTCAAAATTGCCCTTTTTTGGGCACCCTGAAATCATTGTACCAATTGTGGGGTATATGTGACGTTATCAGACTATTGTTACCCCCCACCCCTATCTAGTTTGGGGAAGGGGTATCTTGTACCCTTCGTTTTAGACTGATTGGGGGAGGTCAAAAACTGCAAAATTCGAAAATTTACTCACCATGAATGCCCAGCAACAAAATGTACTGAAGGCCAATATTCTGCCGAATCCGGTGTCCAGCGAATCCGAAACTCAGTTTTCCCTAAGTTTGTCATAAAAAATAGAAATTGTTGAAAATTTACCCAAAATACTCATTTTTCCTCTTGCTCAAATAATCATACCATCACTAGACTTGCCAATTATTTACTCTAACATGTGAATGAAATAGAAAAGAAAACAGCGTGCATTTTCTTAAAAAAATCTCCCCTCTTCAAACTCGCTTGTGCATCAAAACGAAAATTTGTGAAGCGCAAAATTTGACGCGAATGCGAGGAGCAAATGACGAGATTTTGTTTGAGGACACTTGAGCTTGGTGATTCATCTCAAACCTGCGGATTTCATCATGTTGTATTATGTGCTTAATTTGGACTTAGACCAATTCATGACCAACTGAACAAATGTGTATTATTTATGTAATGAATCATAACATTGTTATGCCTTTATTGGAATGACGCTTAAGCTTTTTAATGTTTTTGCGGAGAGCATTTTTTAAAGGATATTTCAATATTGCTCTTAAAATTTTGTTCTTATATGTGATCCATTCATTTTCTTTTTTGCCTTTTTTGTTTTTCACATATTCATTTTCAGGAGGAGGGCGGGTCCCAAATTAGTGGGCATTTAACCATAGAAGGTTAGAGGATCCACTAGTGGACTCCTCCTTCGCACTTGGAGGCATGATACCCTCTCCATAAATTTTTTTGAAAAATGGATCCCCAAGGGCGTAGCTAGAGGAGGGGGAAGGGCAACGGGAACCGGGCCGAAGGCCCAAAAAATTCTAATCATAAGGGATAAAAATTTGAATTTTCAAAAATTTTTCCAAATCATCTAATTTTTTTATCTAGTTCTTTTTCGACATGGGAAACCCGAATCTTTTGGAATTTTTTGATTTTGAATTCTTGAAATTACTCCTATAAGGATATACCAATAAAAGGCTAAAAAATCGTTTCCCTGAATCAGGGACATACAAGAATTTTCGTGCTTCGGCAATGCACGCAATCGGTTCCCCCCCCCCCCCGCCTAAAAACCGATAAACATAGACAGCCGGTTTTCCGGCGAAACTTCAAATTTTAAATCATTTTCACATCAATACAGCTACCACCTACGAATCAAGTAAGTAAAGCATTTTCGCGGCTTGGCAATGCTCGCAATCGACTTCCCACATACAGGGTGCTCAAAAAAGAACAATTTTACGATTTTTGAGCATTTTTAAAAAAAAAATTGAACTTTTTAAATTTTCACCGAAACAACCCTATAGGGAGGGGGGGGGGGGGGGGGGTTCTATGCGAGAAATCGATTGCGCGTATTGCCGGACCTTGAAAGTGCTTTCATGGCCCTGTATTAGCCTATTTTCATTTCAACACATCTCTTCCCTGAATCAGGATCAGGGAAGCATTTTAAGGTCCGGCATGCGCGCAATCGATTTCTCGCATAGAAAACCCCCTATAGGGCTATTTCGGTGAAAATTAAAAAACTTGAAAATTTTTGAAAAAATTGCGCAAAAATAGCAAAAGTGACTTTTTTTGGACACTCTGTAAAATTTAATTTAAAATTTTTTATAGTCTCAATGCAAAAATTGCACAAAGAGTTTTTTTAAAAATTTTCTGCGTACTCTTGTTTTCTTTTCATTGAATAGAACACAAAACCATTAGTACACTTTCTAATAATAAAAACATTCTGAGAAAGTGCTAAAATACTATTTTCGCACAATACAATGGCCATTGACGTATATTGGCGCCACTACAGGGTGTAACAGATGGATTCCCCGATTTCAAAAATTTAGTACTTCACGATTTTAAATGATTTTCGCATGCGGTCGTTTGCAAGTTGATAAGTCAAGTATTAGATTTTAAAAAAATATTTTGAACAGATGTCAAACATTTTTTTAAATCGTATGTTTTAAAACAAACTTTTCGAGAAAACCGAGCTTTGTGTGTCACAAAAATTTTGTAAGAATACTTATTTTGATAATGAATTTTATCGATTTCTAGAAAGATTCGTTCAAAATCTCTTTTACCAAAGTTGTAGAGCTTGATTTCTTCATCAATTTTCTTAAAGTTTACTTTTGATGAAAATCAATAAAAAACGAGAAAATCGCACGAAAAAGTAATAGCCCTTAAAAAATTTTGTGACACGTGTTGTGGCATAAAGCTCTGTTTTGTATGTATGTATGTATTTATTACGTAACTAAATACGCTACAGTGAGAAAAAATATTATTACAAACAAAGCGGCAGCAGGCGAATAAAACGGCGAAAACGGTGTTTTCTTAAAAAAGGCGTTTTAAATAGTTTATTTTGAGAACCTTCCAGGTGGAATGTTCACTCGATTCTTTTACCATATGATAGAGAAAGTTCAAATCTATATTTATTGAAAAAAATTTTTATATTTCAAATAATAAAAAAATCGAAAATTTTACACTCGATACATAGACAATTTTTGTATTATTTAAATTTGACAAGATGGTGTAGTGGAACAGTACCAGACTTGTCTCCAGCAATTCACTGGTTCGAATCCCACCTTCTCCAATACCTTTTTTCAATCAAATATTATTTCGTATTTTTTTTTAATATTGATCCAAAAATCATGATTTTTTGTATAATAATAATTTTGAAATTGTTCTATCATATGATGAAAGAATCAAGAAAATTTCATTGGGAAAGTCCTCAAAACAGCTATTTAGAAAAAAATACGATTTACAAAAATTTTTGAAAAAATTTTTTGTTCAAAATTTTCAAAAAATTTAAAAATTTAATACTTGACTTATCAACTTGCAAACGACCGCATGCGAAAATCATTTAAAATCGTGAAGCACTGAATTTTTAAAATCGAGGAATCCATCTGTTACACCCTGTATATACAATTAAATGGTTTAAAAAACTGTATGTGACCTTCAAAATTATTTGCTCTATCGGACTTTTTGAGCGCCCATTTCGAAATCTCCGCAAAACCATGCACTTGCATTTTATTGCATCACATGCTTACAAATATGTCATGCTTTTCATTTGTTTTAAAACCCACGTTCTATTATTTATCTCCTCTTTCAAAACCACACCACTTTAAAATAAGAATAGGAAAATGATTTTATTGCCATTAAGCTTAAGGGGTTGAAACCTTTAACATAAATCAAAAATAGAAAACTTTCTTTTTCTTTATTTGATTTGTTGAACCTCCTTCCTATAGTGTTTCTAAGTACATTCTTTTGTTCTTGAAACTTTCACACTATTCCCCATCATCTTATATTGCCTTCAAGGGATTTCATTTTCATCACTTTTTTTGTTCTTGCAGAATTCCCATAAAAAAGTTACCCTGGCTCACATCATTTTTATAGCCCAGTTACCATAAAATGTTATTGGTTAGACGTGAATTGCCTGTTTAAAACCCACGTTGTATTATTTATCGCTAGAACGTCTCGTGTTTTAATTAAAAAATATGCGTCACTTAGTCCCAAGTTTTGGAGAAGAATTGAAGAAAAAAGGGAGGCGGAGGAAAGTAGTTTCCGATTCCATTATCGTATATGGTGTTTACTATGTAAAGGAAATAAGATGAGTCTGGGAAGAGGAATTTTTATGAATGAGTTTGTTCTTTTTTATTTTTGCAAAATTGTGTTGTAAAGGAAACAAGTCTAATCGTAAGATAAGCCTAACTTGTCAATTTTTCTTTTTTGACTTAGGCCTTGGGCTTAAGCAAAGCCTAAAAGACTAACCAAAGCCTAAAATCCTAAGATAAGCCTAAGGAAAGGGATTTCAAATCGTCACTAAGCACTGGCTTTTGTATCTATTTTGGGCATTGAGTCTCTAATCACATCAAAATAAATTTATTTTTTAAAATTTTTAATGAGTTCAAAATTTCTTCACAGATTGTGATTCGAAATAGATAACTAGAATGCAACACTAACTCGCTATCCATTCGTCTACGAAATTGCTCTTCTGGCACTTTTTAAAATTCAAACTAGTATATATGAGATTTTTCCTTACAGCGTTTGAAAAATATACCTTTGCTCTATATTTTGACATTGAACATTTGGACCTCAAGCCTATTATCTTCCCGTTATTTTATTTACATATTAAAAAGTGTTTACAACATTTACCACAAATTCCAAAATAAATATTTGTTTACTATCATATTCAATCTTTTACTAAATTAACTTCCCACGTCTTCAGGGAGATTTGTAAACGTTTGAATCATCCCTTTGTCTAGCTTTCTTCA
>OZJO01000989.1:0-15848 GCA_900406225.1 Acrobeloides nanus | reverse complement strand
GGGGGGGTGAGGGGTTGTGGGGAGGGGGAATGTGGATCGGAAGGACGACAAGCTGAGGAAATAGTCGAAAAGTAGGCTGCTTGGAGCAGCTTATTTATTTTTGAAAAATGAATATTTTTTAAATTTGTCAATCTTTTTTTTTGGTCGTCAACTTTTCGACCTCATCGAGAGGTGGACCAAATGAGGGTTGTAGGTTTTTTTGAAAATTCCACCTGGGGTGCTGCCCATGTATGTTGTTGACAATACCTTTTTTAGGTTTAGAATTAGGATAGAATTACAATACACACTTAGGCTTAGGTTTAGACTTAAGCCTAGGCTTAGACCTAGGTTTACGCCTAGGCTTAGGTCAAGGGTTAGGTTTAGGCTTACAAGGAAACTATTCCAACTTAGTTTCTCCGATTTCGCCCAAACATACACCAATTTTTTACCCATGGTAGGAGTAGTAAAAAGCCGCAAAAAATTTTTCCTGCCGACACCCCTAGGGTGTCGGCAGGAGGCTTAGGCTAGGCTTGGCTTGGGCTAGAATTAGACTTAAGTTTAGACTATGCTTAGGCTAGATTAGACTTAGGCTTAGTCTTAGGCTTAGACTTATGCTAAACTTAGGCTAGGTTAAATCAAAATGGATCAACAAGCGATTTACCGATAATAACAAAAAAGTAATATTTTAGATTAAAATATGATAAGAATTGTGATCAAGATACTTTGCAAATTCAAATTTTATTAGTTGATTTTCGTCGGGAGGAAGGGGGGGGGGTAGGAGATGCTAAAAGTCTAAATTGTAAATATTTTAAAAATCAATGTTACACATTGCATAACAGAAAACAACATTTACATAATCACAAAATTATTATTTCCAATTTCACCCAATTTACAATGATGACTAAAGAGGATTATCGGCGTGTAGAAATGAGTTCTAGCGCATAAAAATATTAACCAAAACGGTCCTCACGAGCAACAGGTTTTCGGCGATTCTAACACTGGCACGCTTGCCTAATCTTCTGATGGGATAAATTGGAAAATGGAAATCATAAATAAAAAACTCGCTGTAAGTTTCAACTATGAGTATGAAGAGGAAGAAAAAGAAGAATACTGTCCTCGTTGCGTTTTCACTCTCTGGAAATCTCTTTGTTTGGCGTTTAAAAATACGGAAATTTTGGAAGATGAAACCAGTTTTTGTATTTAAAAAAGAAAGGGTATTTAAAAAATAACGATGAGAGGAATTTGTCAAGTAGTTGTTGAAAAGGTGAAGATTTTCAGCAGACGGAACAACGACATCTTTTTTATAAGTCATCTTTTTGAAACTAAAATTTGTGCAAGAAATAAAAAAATTTGAACCGTTCGTCTTAGCTCGGTGAGAGGAGTAGAATGAGTACCATAAAGTGTGGATTTTCGCTTCGACCCAAAACACCTTTTTTAAGTGCCATCTACGTGGTTGTGGGGGGAGGGGGTATCCCATGATATGGTGGTGATCAGGGCTGTAGTTCCGTTCCAGTTCCGTTAAATTCCTGCCTTTTTCTCGATTCCGGTTCCGGCCATTGGACCTGTTCCGCTACAGCCCTGGTGGGGATTTCCGCTCCGACCCAAAACATCCCTTTTTAGATGACATCCCTGCGTGGTCGTGGGGGTGCCCCATGATATGATACTCGATCTTCTCTCACCGAGATGAGTCGATTGAAATCGATTTTGGTGCGATTGGAGTGAAGAGAAAGGCTTTGTGGGATTACGGACGAACGAAATAAGACAGATTAAGGGAGTAATGATGAAGAGTTATGATCGTTTGAAAAAGTGGAAAATTGAAAAATTTTGAAAATTTCATAATCTTAAAATGTATTTTTGCATTTTTGGGGAGGGGGTATTTCAAATTTTTTTCATTAACGCCATCGTGCTCAGCATGAAAAACTGTCCTAAAACCAACCGTTGGCACAATCGACCTTTTGAGTGTTAATAATAAACAACAACTTTTATCTTTAACTAAAAAGAAAAAATACCTGTGAGAGGTATCAATGTCGTGCGAGAGTTTAAGTTCAGCCGTGGCAGTGACTGGGCTGGTTGTCTTTGTCGTTTTCGGAGTCACAGTGGCGGACGACACAAAAGAGCTGCTCTTTTCGTTCGTCTTTGAGTCATTCTAGAAAAAAACTTCTATTTCTATGCGAAGTTTACATTTGACGTGAATGGTATTATGCGATAATACTTGAAGTCATACACACACGTATAAAAAATAGGCATGTATTGTGTTAAAATAGGGGTTTGCCCAGGAATTAGACGAGTGTTGGCGGAAAAATCTTTCCTTATAAAAAAAGAAAATGGGTCTTTTAGAAGAAAGGTTTATTTTCTAGAGCTTAGGATAGAAAAAACATCCTAGTGTATTTGTTTGGATCGTGAACATCGAGTTGTCAAACAATATCCAGCTCATTTTGTCAACATAAAGTTATGGGACTAGAACTCAAGTGGAGAAAGGCAGTGTTCCGGTTTATTTGAGAAAAATCACAAAGATATGTTTTGTGTATATTTACAAAATTTAGAGACCCCCTTCGAACTTTTTGACCTTTGGGAATCGAACCCCCCTCATTCAAAGGAGGAGGGTTCGATTCCCAAAGATTTTTGCGCCATTTGCTCCTGCACCACATGCGATAATTTTTTGGTGTGGTAAGAAATGCTGGTATTACTAAGCATTAGCTGCCTCAAACGACAGGACTATTTTTCCGGAAAAATTTTTTCACAAAATTTTCTAAAAAAGGTTTTTCGATGCGGGGAATCCAAAAAACGCACTCCCGATGTTTGAAAATTTTTTCTTGACCCCCTATATCTACTAGCACCTTGGCTCAAAAAAGGGTTTTTATGTCAAATTGATGACAATTTGGCTTGAAGTTTTATATCGAGGGTTTTCGGCTATGACGAATCGATTGGCGATGGTTTTATAAGTTTTTTATGAGCCTTACCTTTTTAGTAGTCGAAGATGTGCTCTTCCTAGTTTTCTCGATAGTAGCCATTGTTCTTGTCAACGTCTAAAAATTTTCTTTTACACCCACAAATGTCTCTAATAACAAAAAATTATCATAATTCAATTGTCAAACAAAAAAATCTGTGTTGAATCATTCTCAAAAGAACTCTCCACTTTTGGGTCTTCTATGAATGAAAGTGGGCACAAATAGGGAAAAATTATAATAAGAAAAAAGGTGTTTGTTTGCTAAAGGGTTGTTATCAAAGGAATTTTGCGAGGAGTCGAAGAAGTTTATGGTCTGAAACGAGGAGATGGGAATGATAAACAAATTACATTAGTTCGATAGTTCTGATTTCACGCCGGAGCTGGGGTTTTATTGGTGATAAAAATCGTGGAAAAATGAAATAAAAAATAGTGAAATTTGTAAGCATGTATAAAGCACAAAATGCACATTTTTAAAGGTATTTTACAGGGTAAGTAACAAAGTGTATTTTTATGATTTTTGGGCGTCAAAAATATTCGTCAAAAATTGACAAATTCGTAAAAATCGAAAAATTCATCAAAAATCAAAAAATTCGTTAAAAATTGAAAAATTCATCAAAAGTCGACAAAATCAAAAAAAATTGAAAAATTTGACAAAAATCGACCAAAATTGAAAAATTCGACAAAAATCGAAAAATTCAAATTTTTTGGGATCGAAAAATTTTTTACTAAAAATGACCCATATGGGGGTAATTTTATGATGGAAATCGATTACGCGCATTCTCAAAGCATGAAAACGCTTCCTTGACCCTAATTCAGGAAATGTAGTTGGTGTATTGATGCAAAAATTTAAAAAATTTATATTTTTTCCGTGTGCGACATCGATTCCTCACATAAAATTACCCCTAGATGTATTCTTTCCGGACAAAAATAGAAAATTGTTGCTTCAATACACCAACTCCATTCCCTGAATCAGGGTCAAGATAATTTTCCATGATTAGAAAATGTGCGCAATCGATTCTCCACATAAAACTACCCACCAAATTTACAGGCGAAAATAGAAAGCTTTACGGACGAAAATAGAAATTTTTTCGATTTTCGCGTCAATACACCAACTCCACTTTCTGAATCAGGGTCAAGGAAGCGTTTTCATGCTTTGGGAATGCGCACAATCGATTCCCCACATAAAATTACTCGTACATGAATCATTTTTAGTAAAAAATTTTTTAGCTCAAAAAATTTTTTCGAACCCCAATGCACTTTTTTACTCACCCTGTACACCCTAAACTATACAATTAATACAAATTGTAAATTTGGACTAGATCGCATAACTATTATCATATTTCGCATGAATTGACGTCAAATTCGATAATATTGTATAGAATTATTAATCAAAAAGTCCCTAACAAAGCAAGAATATGGGTCGCTATATACGGAACTAGTTCCTCTTTCCCTTTCACTTGTCAACAACCACATGCAAATTTTGCGTTAATCCACTTATTCATGCAGTCTTTTCTGTGTAGAAAGCGCAAAAAAAGTTGGAGCCAAGGGTGGAAATAGGCAGTGACGTAATTTTGGCCGGAATTGCGGGAGGTGAAAAAAAATTGCTTCAGGTGTGAGTCGAACTTAAGCCTCATTTATGAGAAGCGAGAGCAAAGCCACTGAGCCAAGAATCCTACTTATAAGGGGTTTTTTAAAATTGAATAAGAACAAAAAAGTTGGAACAAGGGGTGGAAACAGGCAATGCGTAATTTTGGTCGGAATTGAGAGAGGGGGGAGTGAGAAAAAACAAATTGCTTCAGGTGGGAGTCGAACCTGAACCTTGTTCATTGGAAGTGAGAGCAGAACCACTCAGCCAAGTAGACTAATTATAAGGATTTTTTTAAAATTGAATAAGAACTAAGCTACCATTTTTTGTATCATTTTCAAAGAACTTCGGGGAACCCCTAGAAATTATTTTTTTGCTTAATTATTAGAATTTTTACTAAATTTTTCGAAAATCACTTGCCCCAGAAGTGACTCGACGATTTTAATAAAAATTTCTCACGATTATTCAACAAAAAACGTTCCCCTCATTCAGGGGAGGCCTGAATATTGAAGCGAAAAGTTCAAAAATGTGATTTCGCTTCAATACACAGGCCTTTCTTGAATCAAGGAAGCGTTTATCGCTTCAAAAATTTCAAATTCGGACTCCCCGCATATTTTTACCCCTAGAGGTGTTATTTTCAGGAAAAATTTTCGGATATTTTTGTCCCCCCCCCCTATTGTGTAGTAGCTCCCATGTTTTTGGTCAAAATCAACACACGTGCCAGTCTCTAATTAAATGACGATATTTTTGTTGAATAAATTCAATGTTTTACCTCATCAACTCTTTCCTCAAATGTTGACTCATCTTCCTCTTCCTCCAACTTGATAGGCTCTACAATTGACGGCAACTGAATTGGAGTCTCTCTTATTTCCGCTTCCCTACTTTCTTCCACCTCCTCCTCCGCTTCCATCGTTTCCGGTATCACATCCAGTTCCCTTTCATCTTTTACCCTTTGTCTTCTCACCACATCAATATCAATAATATCTTCTATTTGGTACTCCCTTCTCAGCAATTCTCTCAGCTGTCTGTCAGTAATATCTTCAAGGACAAATCCCGGAGTCTGTGGTTCAGTTTGTATATCAACTTCTGAAGATTCGACTAGGTCAAATTGTGTTGTACTATCCAAAGAAATTGGATGCCCTTTTTGTGTGGAAGCTTCGAAAGTTTTGACCGGTTCAGGTTGGGTACCCGTGGAGATGGAAAGTGGGGTTTCTGCTTGAGTACCAATGTGGTAACTTTCGGGTAGTATTGGAGTGAGTTGAGTAGCTGTTTCAGTTAGCTTAGGTTTTTCTTCATCAGCTTGGGTGGATTTTTCCGAAGTCTCTTTGATTGGTAGGGGTTGTAATTTTTTAAGTCTTTCTTGGAGCTCCTCTTCCGAGATTTTCGTGGTCTTTTCTTCAACTTTTGTTGATACTACTACTGGTGCTGGTGGTGGTAGCTTGACTTTTTGCTCCACTTTTCTCAAAGTTTCCGTTATCTGTGTTTGGATTTCAGAAATTTCGATTCTTCCTGGGATTTCCACCGTTGGCCTGGGAGAAGGTGTTGTTATTGGTGTTCTTGACGAACCAATCTCTTCTTCATGTTCAAAAACTTTTCTTGTCTCTTGAACTTTTCTTCCCGTTGGTGAAGCTGGTGACAACGGTATACCATATTTCTTGTAAGCTCTTGAACTTTCGACAATTTCCACTTTTTCTCGAAATTCTCTCTCAATAATCTCTTGCGTTTTTGTCACCACGGGGCGTCTTCCTTCTATAGGTGGTTGATAAGGCATTCTTGCATGTGATGGGAAACTTGTCGACCCGGATTTTGCTTTTATCTCATCCCGTTTTTTGATAAACTCCAGTGTTGTTTCTTCAACTTTCCCAACAGGATAATCTCTAGCCCTTCTTTCTGCTTCACGGACTTCTTTTGGCCTTTCATGGGATTTGGAACGAGGAGGATGTTGTTTAGCAAACTCTTCGTATTTTTGTAAAATTTCTGCGGAAAATTCTTCAATGCGTCTTGGTGGAGGGCTTTTTACAGGCTCTGGTGATTTTATTGATGGAGATTTTATAGGGAATGTTGATGGAGTGGAAGTTCGAGATTCTGGGGATGTCATACGGCTTCTGGAAATTTCTGGGCTTAAGACGCTTTCGGTTAGTTGCTCAGCGTATTCTTCAATCACTCTGGCGGGTGAGGCTCTAAATTCAAAATTTTTTAGAAAATAAAAGAAATTTTTTAGGGACATTTTGGTGAAAATTTAAAAACTTAAAAAAATTGTAAAATTTTAACGAATTTTGGATTTTTGACGAATTTTTGATTTATGATAAATTTTTCAATTTTTGACGAATTTTCAATTTTCGAGTCAGTCGAATTTTTCAATTTTTAACGAATTTGTCAATTTTGATCGAGTTTCAATTTTTAACAAATTTTTCAATTTTTGACGTATTTTTCAATTTTTCATGAAATTGTAAAATTTTGACGTATTTTTCAATTTTGGTCGAATTTTTCAATTTTTGACGAATTTTTTCAGATTTTTGCCAAATTTTTCAATTTTTAACAAATTTTTCGATTTTTGTCAAATTTCTCAAATTTTGACGTATTTTTCAATTTTGGTCGAATTTTTCAATTTTTGCCAAATTTTTCAATTTTGGTCGAATTTTTCAATTTTTCATGAATTTTTCAATTTTGGTCGAATTTTTCAATTTTTTACAAATTTTTCGATTTTTGTCAAATTTTTCAAATTTTGACGTGTTTTTCAATTTTTTATGGATTTTTTAATCTTTGACGAATTTTTCGATTTTTTTTCATTTTTGGCGAATTTTTCAATTTTTGCCAAAATTTTCAAATTTTGACGTATTTTTCAATTTTGGTTGAATTTCAATTTTTAGAGAATTTTTTTATTTTTGTCGAATTTTTCGATTTTTGTCAATTTTTCAAATTTTGACGTATTTTTCATTTTTGGTCGAATTTTTTAATTTTTAACGATTTTTTCGATTTTTGATGAATTTTTCATTTTTTTTTGTAACCCTGTAGATAAATATTTATCAAAAATTTTTGTACCTTAGTGTAGGCTCCGGAGATTCAACAACCCCAAATCTTGTCTCTCTTTTTGGTGTTACGCTTCTTTTGACTTCTTCCCTTGTCTCCATATAATCAAAACCATATTCTTCAATTTTTCTAGGTCTACTTTCCTCTATCACTTGTCTTCTAGCTTCCGCTAGCCTAATCGCCTCTGAACTAGGCTCTAACGCCTCAATTTGTATTAGTCTAGGCTCTGCGGAAACTTGTGGGCTACCCTCTCTTTTTTCAAGTTCTGCCGCTCGTCGTTGCTGCTCTTGTAGGATCTCAACTTCTCTTCTATAGGTCTCATAGTCAATAGGCTCGGCTCTAGCGATCTCGGTTCTTGGTAGCCCCGGAGATATTCTTTCAATTTCCTCTAAGGGTGTTCTTGGAAGACCCCTTGGTTTTGGCCCTTCTACCACTTGTGGTCGTGGTCTCAACTCACATTCTATTACCCTAGGGACTCCTTGTGATCTTCTAGACTCTTCTATAACCTGAGACCTGTCTTGCCTAACCATTTCCGCTTCTTTACTTTGATCTTTTTGTACTTGAGCAAAATTATAAGTCGACCCAAAGGCAATGATTTGTGGTTTTATCACAGGTTTTTTCGTTTTTCGATAGTATTCTTCATGTAGATAATACGCTTCTTCGCGAGAATATCTGCCTCTTGGGGTTTCTTGACGTCTAATTTCTTCTCTACTTGGTTGAGGCTGTCTTGGAGGAGGAGAAGTTGGAGGTGGGGGAGAAGATGTTGTTATGGTAACTGGGATTTTTATTGGGTATTCTTCGATGATTCGAGGTCGTTTGATGGTAGTTTCGGGGCTGGGTTGGCCACGAGTGCGATCATCGTATCTAAATTTTTGTGATATATATGTTACTGGCAACTGAGAGTCTCAGCTCTGTCTAGGCATTTAGGCCTAGGCTTAAATTTAGGCCTAAGCTTAAGCCTAGGCCTAAGCCTATGTCTAAGCCTAAGCTTAGGCCTAAGCTTAAGCCTAGACCTAAGCCTAGGTCTAAGCCTAGGCTTAGGCCTAAGCTTAAGCCTAAGCCTAAATAACTTTGTACAGCTGAGAATATTAGTTCTGCCTAGGCATCTCTGAGATGCCGGATTCTCAGTTCTGCCGTAACCTTGAAACAAACATAAGATATCTTTTTTTTATGTTTTTCGGGCCTTCAGGCTGTTAGAAAGGGGACCTGTTCGTGGTGTCCCAAGATCGATGGGGGAGAGTCATAGTCCCCATCCAGAGGAAAGGTTGGGGCACGGCGTTCGAAAATATAAAAAAAGTTCCTTTTGAAAAATTTTTTAAAACGATTTATATCAATCGCCTCAATTACCTAGCATAAAGTCGAATATCTTCTTTATTACGATACCCATTTCCATACCCGTTTATAGGAACTTCTCTAGAAATTGGTACAACTATAGGTTTTGGACTAGTTTGTTGTTTTGGCTGAGGTGATGGAGCTTGTTTCACATAGGTTGTCTTTTTGGCCATCGTTTCTTTAAAGTTTCGTTCGTATGCGGAGCGACTTTCTTGCATGTCTCTAGAATATTCTTCCCTATATTTTTCATAAGTTCCATCTGATTTTTCATATGCTGGCATTTTTGATGGTGGAGACCTGAAAAAGTGATTTAAAGATTCTATCATCATGGATTGCGATTTTTTTAAATTGTAAAAAAGAGAAATTTTGCCAAAATTTGATAGGTACAGAAAAAATTATGATGTTTCATAGATATTGAGATGGCCATTCCATGAGTCGGTTATACTCTGCTTATCGGCGTATATAGCAACTCAAGTGGGGGAAGGGGACCCAGTCATATCTACGGGCCTGCCCCCCCCCAAGTCCTCCATGAGAGCTACTATTTTACATTTGAGACAAATTTGGGCCTCCTCTTATCCTCTGGTCTACAGGGCGAGTAAAAAAGTGCATTTTTTGTGACTTTTGGGACAAGAAAAAATTTACTGGGACGTAATTTTTTTTTACAAAAATGACCCATAGAGGGGTAATTTTATATGGGAAATCGGTTGCATGCATTCCCGAAGCATGAAAACGCTTCCTTGACCCTGATTCAGGGAGTGGAATTGGTATATTGACACGAAAATCGAAAAACTTTCTATTGTCGCCCATATACCAACTCCATTCTCTGAACCAGAGTCAAGGTGTTTTTTTATTCTTAGAAAATGTGCGCAATTGAACCAGGGTCAAGATGAAATGTATGCAATCGATTCCCCACAGACGGATTCTTTCCGTCGAAAATAGAAATTTTTTCAATTTTCGCGTCAATACACCAACTTCATTCCCGGAACCAGGGTCAAGAAAGCGTTTTCATGCTTCGGGAATACGCGCGATGGATTCCCCCGCATATAAGTACCCCTATGTGGGTGGAAAAATTTCCGGTCTCAAAAAAATATTTCGGGCCCAAAAAAGACAAAAATGCACTTTTTTACTCACCCTGTATAATTTTTCCAATTTTTTTCAAAAAAAAATTCAAAAATTAGAAAAGAAAACATTAAATAAATAAAGCGGTGAATAATCTCATAATCATGTGAATCCGAACGAAAAATCGAAAATTGCACAAATATTGTCGAATTGTGAAGTCATGACACCGCGTTTAGGACCAAATAAATAATTGGTTGTGTTGCGGCACACACATATACTCTTTGTTCAGGATTGCTGCTGAGGTTGTATTTCATTCAGAAAAAATCGGATGAACACAAACAACCGGCCAAATTCACGCGTTTGGACAAAAGTTGACAGTCGGCGCTTTGTTAGATAAGATTATGAGAGATTAGGCATAAAAATGGAATGTTTTGGGAGAAGATTTTATTTGATTTTCGCGGCTTTTGTCATGATATTGGTTAAAAATTGTTTTAGTTGGGGTCAAAAAAAGAAAAAATCGAAAAAAATTGAAAAATTTGTCACAAATTGAAAAATTCATCAAAAATCGAAAAATTAGAAAAAATCGTTTCAATTTAAATAAACCCAAAACAATTCTCAAATTGGATAATTTGGACTCATTTTATTTGTCTCATAGAGTTATAAAAATTGAAAAAAATCGATTTTTCCGCAAAAAATCAAAATAGTTTGTGTATTACAACGAAAACATGACAACAAATTCAAATTTCAAGCGCAATTATCTCAAAAACTACAACGATTCAGAGGGTGGCGTAAAAACAAAAAATGCTCCATTTTTCATGAATTTTCCGAATATATAATTTTTATATAGAATTTTTTCCGAGTAGACTGATCCTTTAACCACCATAAACACCCAAAAGAAATCTAACAGGCACAATAAAACTTAATAAAAAAAATCGACTCAAAAAGTTGTGTTATCTTTTTTTCAACCATGTAATTTATCATGCATAACAATCTTAAGTTAAAAAAAATTAAAAATCGAAATTTCATACACTCGCACAATGAGGTCCAGAAACAGGTTTTCATGTCAGTTTGTTGTCGAAGATTAGAAGATTATGTCTTTTATGGGTATGAGTCGGAAGTCTCTTCTATGACGGAATTTATTGAAAATTTTATTATGTGCTAACTAACTGTTTTCACTTTCGGAGATGGAATGCTGCCAAAATTGTGATAAAAAGTGGAAAAATGTGTTAGGACGTTCCCGTACGCTGCTCTCATTGTATCAGTGGAAAGTGTCGCTCAGACGTAGGCTGAAAGAGATTGCCAGTCTCCGATACTCCGGCAAAATCTTTGTGATTTCACCCGGGATCAAACCGAGGACCTTTGACACTGTTGCCAGAATCTCTAGCCACTCGGCCACCGCCACCTAGTGATGCTCATTCTACTTTTGCCGTTATCTATTAGTCTGGTACAACAAATAATCAAGGAAACGAATTTTTACCAAAAATTCAAATTTACAAATGTATTTTACATTTTTTTTCATTTTGTTCAAAAATCTCAAAAATTTTTGAATCTTTTGAAATTTTTTACCTACCTAACTTCTTTCTTTGCCCCTGCTCCAATAGCTGGAGTTGGGGAAGATGTTCCATTTTCAGTTACTATAGTAATTTTAATAGGCTCTCCTTCATATGCCTTTTTCTTGGCTTCTCTTTCAGCTTCGATAGAATCCTCTCTAACCTGGCCATCTTGAGTTTTTGCCACATATGATGCTGTTTCTTCTACTGCCGCTCTCTGTTTTACATCACGGTTGTGGTCGTATGTGATGTAGTCGATTTGTAGGGGTCCCGCGCGAGGTAAATCAATTGGTGGTGCTGATGATTCTTTTGTTGTCCGAGTATAACATAGGCGAACCTAAAAGTACATACTCAGAAAATAGGACCAAAAAGTTGTAAAAATGTTTTTTTGCCTAGCTGCCTAGACAATAAAGTAGGGAGAAAGGAGTAGGAGGCCGAGGAATATACGAAAATGCAAAAAAATTTTTGGCACCAAAAATAGAAACCTTCTGAAACCCCCCCCCCCTCCATAGAATTATTTTAGGAAAAAATTAAAATGTTTTGGCGAAAATTTGGTCGAAAACTCGCAAAAATCCACTTTTTTAAGCCACCCTGATATAATTTGATCTACCTCTTGAATTACAAGCTGCCTTCCACCACCCTTCAATAACTGAAACGGTCCTCTTTCAACCATATCTGAACCAAGACCACCCGATGCAGAATGTGCTGATCTCGAAACTGTCATATAAGCTCCCGAGTCAACTTTTTCATCTAAATTTTATATTTTACAGGTTGTTTTTCGGGAAATCACTGGCTCAGGATTTTGAAGAAAATTTTTTTAAATTTTCGTTTCAATAATAAATTAATATTGAAATCAGGCAATAAAAGTAAGAAAACTTTTCTGAAAAATACGTAATTTTCAAAATGCTACTCCTCCACCAAGTTGACAGGTTTTTGAGATATTTGCAAAAATGAAGAGGAAATCTAGCTCTACAACACCAAGGCCTCCGATTTTGCAAATTTTGCTTTTTCGTGAAAAAAATGTCCATTTTATTCACGAAAAAAGCAACATTTGCAAAATCGGAGACCTTGGTGTTGTAGAGCTAGATTTCCTCTTCATTTTTGCGAAAAATTTCTTAAAAATCTGTTAATTTGGCGGAGGAGTGGCATTTTGAAAATTACGTAATTTTCAGAAAATTTTCTTACTTTTATTGCCTGATTTTCAATATTAATTTATTATTGAAACGAAAATTCAAAAAATAAAAAAAAATTTTCTTCAAAATCCTGATTTCGTGATTTCCTGAAAAAACAATCTATAATGTAAAAAATACAATGGGTAATTTGCACACGCAAATGAGCATATGTCTCATCAAATCTTTAAAAATTGCTCAAATTGCTCTTCTTTTTCTCTCTATCTCTCCCACAAAAATTTTACAATAGCATGACAGGCGTAAAAAATCACTATCCTCACATAAAGAAGAACTCCATCCATACAAAACTCCACACAAGCCGGAACACAACAGAACACAGAAGAATTTTCAATAGGAGAAGAGGAACAAACTTGTTTGCCAACATAAGCAAAAATAGTGTAAATATAAAATCTAACCTGAACGCTTTTCAAATCAGCATTCGGAAAACCGATTAGATTGATGCGATAAAAAATGAACTAGCGATGAACTCGGAAGAAAAGTAAATAAATAGGATAAATGAAAATGTTAAATAAGAAAAATTGGGGTTAAATTTCTTAAGGAATTGAGTAAATAATGTTTTCATTTTTTTATTAGAACAAATCAATGATCAATATCATTTTGTTAACTAAACAAGATAATGCCTTAATCCTTAAATATTCAGCTCGCTATGTGTGTCTGTTTATCTGTTTATGCTATCTCGAAAATTGAAAAATTTGTCAGAAATCTAAAATTTGTTAAAAATCAAAAAATTCATCAAAAATCGAAAAATTCGTTAAAGGACCAGTCAGTTACAACCATATGAAAAATGATATATTCGGAAAGATCATGAAAAATGGAGCATTTTTTGTTTTTATGGCATGTTCAGAATCGTTGTAGTTTTCGAGATAATTGCGTTTGAAATTTTGAATTTGTTACAAGCTCTTCGTTGTAATACACAATTCNTATAGCTAAATGAGACGAACAAAATGACACCAAAATGATCCAATTTGAACATTGTTTTGGGTTATTGAAACGAAAACCCTGATTCAAGTTTTCGTTTCAATAACCCGAAACAATATTCAAATTGAATAATTTTGGTGCCATTTTGTTCGTCTCATTTAGCTATAAAAAATTGCTACAATGTTCATTTTATGAAAATGTAAAAAATTGATGCAAAAATCTATTTTTCTTCAAAAAATTCAAAAAAGTTTGTGTATTACAACGAAGAGCTTGTACAAAAATTAAAACACGTCCAACAACGGGGCAAAAAGTCCAAAAACGTGGCAAATTCCATGTTTTCATGGCAATGTAACATCCCTAAGCGCGCACCCTACTGAAAATTTTTTTTCCAAAAAAGTCTATTTTTTTGAAAAATACAGAGATCATTTAATATTTAAAGCATAGGTTACCAAGGGGGGTACAGTACCCCCTCACCACTCATCCTCGAACTTTCGCCTTTATAGTCATTCATCCATCCATCATGAGGGTTTGTGTACCTTCCCCCCCCCCCTCCAATTCATTCATCATATAAATTTTTGAAAATTTTATCATGTATCCCCCTTGTACCCCTCCCCCTGAAAGGCCATTCATCCATCCATCCTGAGGGTCTGATGTATCCCCCTACTGGTAAACTATGATTTAAAGGTTGATAAAATTCATCAAACTTTATCAAAAAGGACACACTCGAACACTTCAGACAGTATCAAATTTCAATTCGAACGAAAATACGAAAATTGACCTTACCTTCTTGTTGACTGTGGACAACACGTCGCTTCTGTGGATAGTGCCTTGGGTCGGTGCTGGCGAAGGAGTGTGCAGTTGTTATTTGTTTCACCTGCAAAATCAAATGGACAACCCTAGTGTGAATAAGAGGTGGCAACGCTACTATGCTCGTTATGGAAAATTTCCATGCATAAAAATGCGGGAGAGTAATTTTCGTTTTGCGTGGCGAAAGTGGGATCATTCACGGAAAGCCGATTATGGAAAAGAAGTTTGCAATGCATTTTTTTGTTTTTGTGGAAGGGGGGAGGATAAAGAAGTTAAATTTTTTATTGCAGTTTTAGTAATTTTAAGATTTCTTCCTACATTCAAAAAACTTTTGGTCTTTACTTAAAATTTAGTTTAAAAAAATCAAAAAACCAGAATTCTTTGATCAATAAAAATCATTATGTTTCAAGGACATACTTGAAATTTTGAGGTCTATTGTTATTTTGAAAGAAATAAGGTAATTTTCGGTTATACGTTAGTGACACTTACCGGATCAATTGGGTCCGCAAAAGTGATCAATAAAGTGCATAGTTGATCCTTCTTCATGGGATTTTTTAGTTATGTGTTAGAAGCCTAAAATTTCTAAAATATCCATCAGGCTAGTTATAGGTATAAGGGGTTTCAGGTCCTTTGTAGAGACCGGACCGAAGCGAAGTCTTGATCAAGGATCCTCTACTCCTAGGTCTCAATCCTCAGTTTTTTTTTGACCGATTATGAAAACCGAGTACTGAGGAAAATCGAAGATTTGCCCCTAGGTTCCTCTGCCTCTGTTATTCTGTCAACTCAATGTCGGTCTCAGTTTTTCGAAAATCCGACTTCAGTTCGTGGGTCCCTCTCCCTCCCCAAGTCGAATAGGAAAGAAGCACTAGGGACATGTGACCCAGTTGAAATTCCTAAAAAAACCGATTGAGCGAAATTTTAAAAACGGTTAACGCCATTCGATTCAGCTCATCGAGACGAGTAAAACTAGAACCATATTGTACAAAGCGGCTACAGAATCCCATAGCCGAGTGGTTAGTGCAACAGGATTTAACTTATAGATCGAGGGTTTGATCCCGATTCGAAATTGAAGTTTTTTATAAATGTCAAATTCAGATTCCCCGCATATTTTTACCCCAAAAAGAGTCGATTTTAGGCAAAAGTCTCATTTTTGCGACTTTTCGCTTCAATACATAGTCCTGCCCTGAATCAGGGAAGCGTTTTTTCGCTTTGAAAATGTCAAATTCGGATTCCCCGCAAGTTTTTACCTCTAAAGGAGTTATTTCCAGAAAAAATGTTCATATGGGTGCCCCCCTCCCCTGTTGTGTAATAGCTTCCTTTTTTTCTTACAAAATTTATTCTACTCAAGCTAACCTCGATGGAGAAAAAATAAAGAGCCATAAAAGAAAATAAACTATATCCGCTTAGTTCCACTGTGCTACATTTTTCCAAGCAAAACAATAGAAAAGTTC
>OZJO01000988.1:54351-78179 GCA_900406225.1 Acrobeloides nanus | reverse complement strand
ATAAACACGATTTTATTGAAAATCAGGCAAAGTTAGACATTTTTTGACAACTTTTTTGATATGCTTGAACGCAGCCTAACTAACGTTATCTCAACGCTAGCTGTGGGAAATTTCCGAAACTTTCCGGAAATATTTCCAACGACTTCAACGCATTTTCGACGTCGGAAATCGGATTTGCGACAGCTAGCGTTGCCTGATTTTCAATAAAATCGTGTTTATTGAAACGATTGGTTATGTTGTCCTGCCAATCGTTTCAATAAACACAATTTGATTGAAAATCAGGCAACGCTAGCTGTCGGGAATACGGTTTTCAACGTCGGAAATGCGTTGCTGTCGTTGAAAATTTCCTTGAGTTGTGCTAATTTCCATGTTTCCACTGGTTCATCAACTATGGGTTTTTTGCAACTTTGTAAGCTAGTATCTTCTTGAATTTTTTGGCAATACCATTTTTACGGCGCTTTGTTTCTTTGACCGCTCAAACAACTGCTAACGTCATGCCGAGCGCGGCACAACTGATAACGCGTAGCGTTGTCAGCTAGCGTTGATTTCCGACGCTTTCCGACAGATAGCGCGGACCCTTAATGAAAGACTTGACAAAATGTATATAAATTAGATAGGCAAGTAAAGGCCGCAGATAAGAGAGAATCACGATGCAGGTACTCGTAGAATTGAATCAGCATCTAAAAGTTTTGTACTTGATTAAATTTTTGAACATATTTTTTTCGCATGAGATTGTTTTTGTGGATTTTTTTGGTTAAAGATTTTCTCATGCTTGAATTTTGAGCAAGATTAAAGGACCAGTCCAGTCAGTTACAACCATATGAAAAAGTTATATATTCGGAAGATCATGAAAAATGGCGCATTTTTTGTTTTTACGGCATGTTCTGAATCGTTGTAGTTTTCGAGATAATTGCGTTTGAATTTGTTACAAGCTCTTCGTTGTAATACACAAACTTTTTTGAATTTTTTGCGGAAAAATCGATTTTTAAAATTTTCATAAACAGATCATTGTAGCAATGTTTTATAGCTAAATGAGACGAACAAAATGACACCAAAATGATTGAATTTGAACATTGTTTTGGGTTATTGAAACGAAAACATGAATCAGAATTTTCGTTTCAATAGCCCAAAACAATGCTCAAATTCGATCATTTTGGTGTCATTTTGTTCGTCTCATTTAGCTATAAAACATTGATACAATGTTCATTTTATGAAAATTTAAAAAATCGATTTTTCCGCAAAAAATTCAAATAAGTTTGTGTATTACAACGAAGAGCTTGTAACAATTTCAAACGCAATTATCTCGAAAACTACAATGATTCAGAATATGCCGTAAAAACAAAAAATGCTCCATTTTTCATGATCTTTCCGAATATATAACTTTTTCATATGGTTGTAACTGACCGGACTGGTCCTTTAAACTTTTAGAATGAAGATTTTAAAGATTAAACCAGGGCACGACTGTCGAAAGTTGGCTAAAAATGGGAACCCCCCCCCCTAAAAACGGCCAGAAACTTGTTATAAGGGGGTTTTTCTAGGCGGGGAATCGATTGCGATCATTTTCGAAGCCTAAAAACGCTTCCCTGATTCAGGGAATGGCATGTGTATTGAAGCGAAAATAGGACAATACAGGGTCAGCGAAGCGTTTTCAATGGCTAAATATGCATGCAATCGATTTCTCGCATGGGGGTTTTTCTATGCGAGAAAAATTCAATTTTCAACGAATTTTTGAATTTGTTTGGCCCATTTTGACGATTTTTTCGAATTTGGAAAAAGTTGTCAAAATCAAAACAAGTTTCTCCGTTATAAATCGCGATACCTTTTTTTGTAAACATGTTATTAGAAATGTAAGGAAGCGTTTTATCAAGTTTTTTTGGGTGTTCCCATTTTTGTCCAACTTTCGACAACCGTGAGAGTGAATAAAACTTACAATGCGAGCTAACTACGTATTCTAAAACTAGCCCAACGAAATTGTCTTTATCATTTTCAAAATACCTAAAAAATCAATTGAATTTGCGACAGGCCAGTTGTGCTATGACGAAATTTGGACTTTGCATTCGAGGAAACTTTATCAAACCCTAATGGTTCCCATGATGATTTTGGAGCTACTACACAATAGGGGGCCATCCACGTGAAAAAATTTTCAAAAAAATTTCCCCTGATCCAGGGAAGACCTGTGTATTGAAGCGAAAGGTCACAAAAATGCGATTTTGAGACTTTTCGCTTCAATACACAAACCTTCCCTGGATCAGGGAAACATTTTTTCGCTTCGAAAATGTCAAATTCGGATTCGCCGCATATTTTTACCCCTAGAGGAGTCATTTCTATAAAAAAATTTTTGAAAATTTTTTCACGTGGGTAGCCACCCTATTATGTAGTAGCTTCATGATTTTCTTACTTCGACATTGTAGAAATTTTAAACTCTGTTCCATAGCAAGTTTCCGAAAAAATGAGCGCGTATGGCCGAATGGCTAGGACGCTGTTCATTCATGTCATTGCCGCGGGTTCGATCTCACAAGGGTCGAAATTTTTAGTTTAGCGTTTCATAAAAAGTTGTAAAAGCAAAACCCCTTAAAATTACATGAAAATGTTTGCCTATCATTCGTTTTTGGCCATATGAGGAGCCCTAATAGGGTCATTTTTGAAAAAAATTTTCGCTTCGAGACAACATGAAAAAATTTCTTTTATACACCCTGTATATGTTTTGCTTATCGTTTTTGGAAAAAAAAAATTTCTGCGCCGCAGGAGGATATATATCCATGTGAAAAACTTGAACATAACAGAACAGGATATGACTTACCATCCCATGTGGTGACCACATTTACTACAAACACATGTTGTCCATTTGAGCCCGGGAAACCACGTATCTTGATGGTATGACTATAAAAAAATTTTCGAGTAAAATTGTTCAATAAATTCTCCATACTTGTCCAGCAAATTTCAAATCAGCACCATTTACCGAGATGACATGAAATGTTTCATCTAAAAAAATTTTTGTCTTAAATTTGATCAAATTTCAACAAACCAGCTGGGTTCCTAAAGACTTGGACCATGGTTTCTTTGGCAAGAATCGTCATGTTATAGTTATAAAGAGCATGTGGGCTCCACACATTTTTCAACGCAGCCGAGTTGGTCACAGCATGTCCACATTGGCGACAAATAAGATTGCACAAGCCTATTCATGTTTTGGTACTATGTGAACATTGGGTGTCGCATTGAACGTGAATTTTTTTCAAAAAAATTTTAAAATTTTTTTATGTTCCTGACCCTGATTCAGGGGAAAAACGGTGTGTTTATTGAAGCGAAAATCGAAAAATTTAGATTTTTCGCGTAAAATAGACTCTTAGAGGGTAACTTTATGCGGGGAATCGATTGCGCATATTCTTGAAGCGTGAAAGCGCGTTCCTGACCCTGATTCAGGATAGTATAT
This sequence comes from Acrobeloides nanus, assembly GCA_900406225.1. Lineage (NCBI taxonomy): Eukaryota > Metazoa > Nematoda > Chromadorea > Rhabditida > Cephalobidae > Acrobeloides > Acrobeloides nanus. The sequence continues at coordinate 74,749 of OZJO01000988.1, read as the reverse complement.
TGAAACGAACATGGAAAAAGTTCGAATTTTGTCCAATAAACAACAGCCTTTTCTGAAGAACAGTAGCATTTTCAGGCTTCGGAAATGTGCACAATCGATTCCCCGTATAAAGTTACCCCCTAGAGAGTCTATTTTACTCAAAAAATCTAATTTTTCGATTTTCGCTTCAATACAGACTGTTTTCCCCTGAATCAGGGTATTGAATAAGGCTTAGAAGAATATTGAGGTTAAGTTGGAACATATTCTTTGGCTTCAACTGGTTGTTGACGATCCATTTGCATCGATTGCCGAGAAGGTTTACCCCGAGAGAGATAATTTCCAAAAAAAGTTTAAAATTTTTTTTGAAAAAAATTCACATTCAATGCGACACCTAATGTTCACAAGTACCCATCATGTTTTTGTTTGATAAAAAATGCTAAAACACATACCAAAACGAATGCAAATCGATAGAAAAGAGAAGAAAAATAACTTCAATAGCATAGTAACATCATTCGCGGTATAATAACATAACTACTCTGCGCAAAAAAGTATCAGCCAGAGGGGATGAAAGAAATTACTAACACGTATAACAACTAGGAAAGTTTTAATTAGAAAGAGGAAGGAAAAAAGCATTGTTGCACTTTCAAGTCGACTGAATCGTTTTCAAAAATTCTTTTTAATATTCAAACTTTTTGAATATACAAAGAGCAGAATTTTGGTCAAAAAATCGAATTTTACCAAAAAATCAGATTTTTGAGAAAAATAGAATTTTGGCCAAAAACTAATTCCTCATCTTTTGATCAAAATCCAATTTTTTCTTGTTCAAAGTTGTGATAAAAAAAACAAATTGTCATTGGCGTTATTTATACTTCTGTCGCGACGCGTCGTACGACCGAACTATAAACGCTGTCGTACGACGTGTGGTACGATGTGTGGTATGACATGTCGTACGACAGAAAAAAATGTACTGTCGTGTCGCGACCATACATGGGCAGCACCCCAGGTGGAATTTTCAAAAAAACCCACAACCCTCATTTGGCCTAACTCCCGATGGGATCGAAGAGTTGACGACCAAAAAAAAAAAAAAANAAGCCGCCAAAAAAATTTATTGATCCTTAAATTTTTTCCTCGATACGACGAATTGAGGGGGGGGGGGCAGCACCCCCCCCCCCCCCTTGTGCATGTATGCCCCCAACCCACAACCCTCCAACCCCGACCCACAACCCTCCCTTGACCCCGACCCACAACCCCCCCCCAGGTGAAAAACCTGGGGTCGCCTGGGGTCTGCCCATGTATGCTCCACTGTATGAGGAACACAAATCCGAAAGAATTTTTTGATTTTAGCGCAGAAAAGGGCCGAATCAGCCCCAAAAAACTTTACAAATTTGAATTTTTTAATATTTCATCAATCGTGTCAATAATCAAATTCAATTGAATCATGCAACATTACCTGATTCAATTGAATTATTTATTGAAACGATTTATCGACGATTATAAAATTGAAAATCGATGGCGACGCTTGGAAACGAAGCATGCGAGCGCTGCTTGAGATTGACGGTAGAGAGCTGTTCAGGAGAGCCGCAGGCGCTCCAGAGTGCCGTAGTTGCTATCTGTTTTATTCAGTTTATAAATAAAATATTACAAAAATCCAACTTTAGGGTTAAAAGGAACACTACTAAAATCAATATAAAGACTAAGAAGTCTATACGAAAAATGTCCAAACGTTGGGGCTTGCGTCCAAAGAAACGTTCTGCAGAAACTACAAGTGATGATGATAAATCCGATTTTGAATATGAGACAATGTTGCCATTAAATGATGAAACAGAGGAAAATGAAAATGCTACTAATGAGAAACAAGAAAAGCTGAAAAAGAGGCAAAGGAAAAAAGCGCACTTTGGGCTTAATTTGCCAATAGTGGTGCCAGGTAAAAAAGAAACTTCTAAGCAGGCATTTGCCCTCTGAAATTCAAAATTTTTAAAAATAGTCAAATTATTTGATTTTTTTGGTGTGAAAAAGGCATCCCACCTTGGAGGGGGGGAATACTTTTGATCCTTTCTTCCAAGCCACTACCGGGATGGATCACAGAGCAGCAACAATGGCATAAAATTAGCGGAATCGGAGTATTTTTCACGGAACATGATGACGACCATGCTACATAATTAAATTTATGTTTTACAGGATGCCCCAAAAAATGGCACTATTGCGATTTTTTTCAAATTTTTTAATTTTCACCAAAATAATCCTATAGGGAGTTTTCTATGCGAGGAATCTATTGCGTGCATTGCTAAACCTTGAAAATGCTTTCCTCTCCTGTATTAGCCTATTTTCGCTTCAATAATCACATCTATTCCCTGAATCGCGATTAATCCCATAGAAAAACCCCATATAGAGATTATTTTGGTAAAAATTATAAAATTTGAAAAAATCGTGCAAAAATAGTAAATGTGCCATTTTTTGGGCACCCTGTAAAATTAGAATTTAGGGTTGCTTAAAGGCAGTTTTCGAAAGAAACCTCCAAAAGTTGAAGAAAATATTCAATCAGATACCACAACTCCGTTCGAAAGCTCTGCCGATGATATTGATTTGACGGAAATAAAACTAGAGGAAGAAGAACGCCCCGAAAAAGCAGTACAAGAGACGCCTAAAAGTCAACAAGAATCTAGTAAGTAAAATCTTTTTAAAACACTCTTATAAGAGGGGCCCTCAGGTGGCATTTTGATTTTTCGGAGGATTGGGGGTGGCCTTTGGCGCAAAATTTGCGCGGGGTCTACCACTTTTGCAGGGAGTGGGGTTGACTACTTTTGCTCTGATGGGGGTGAAAATTTCCACAACCTTGGCACTTATGATCGAGGAGGCTTTCCCTTCTCCCCTTATCGCCTCCACTGCACCCTCATAAGTGAATCAAATCCATAATCAGTTTATTTAGGACCTAAACAAGTTGTCATACCCATAGAATCCGATGACAACATTGAAAAGGCACCATTGCAAACCAAAGAACCGATATTAGAAGACAAAACTAGACCATTAACTCCAGAAATTATAATAGTTCAAAAAGAACCTACAACATCCAAAGAAACAACAGAATCTCAAGGACCTGTAAAAACGACACAAACACCAGAAGCACCACAAGGAACACAAATTTCCGAGCCTTTTGGAGGTCATAAAGAGACAGAAATACCTCAAGAAACGCCAGAAATCCCTACAGAAGCGATGGAAATCCCTCAAGAATCTCCAAACGATGAGCAAATTCCTACTACATCAAGACCAAGAACGAAGTCCTCAAAAACCCCATCATTTCAAGAAAGTCCAATAACAGATTCACAATACTCAACAGACTCACTTCAAGCATATTCTGAACCAGAGATGGGTATGCCGGATGATAGTGACCCCGAATTTGGTGCGGAGCCGAGACAAACATTGTTAGCAGCTATTGACTCGTTATTGAAGGATGATTTACCAGATTTATCAAGGTCAGAAAGTGCGAAGAAACCAAAAAACGAACCGGTTGTAGACAAACCAGTTGAGGAAGATAAGTCAATAGAGCCAGAAAAACCATCAGCTCAACTTCCATCTTCAGAAAACGAACCGTTTGCAGATAGAGCAACAGAGGAAGAGAATTTAATAAAACCAGAAGAATCAAAAATGGAAACATATCAAATTCCATCTCCAGAGCCTCCTACAGCATCGGAACAAGACCGCCCAAGTTTTAATGATCCACTTGCCCAATCGTATCAAGATCAACCAAATGCTGATGACTCTCTTACACAGCCTCCAGGCGATGTATCTGGATTAAAACAGGAAGAAGCAGTTGAAACGATAGATGAGCCTTACAATGCACCCGAACAGCCAGTAGATCAACAAGAAAGTCAAGATTCATCACCAATCTTGTTCGATTCCGGAATTTCTGACTCAAAACAACCTCAACATAAAGTTGGTTTAACTCCAAGTACCACAACAATTCCACCCGAATCAACACCAAAATTAACAGATTCGGGAATTTCTGAAGACAAAAAATTAGGCCAAAAAGATGCTCCTAGTACAAGCTCTTCTATTACTCCAATGGAAGCTAGTATCTCAGAATCAGTTACTCCAATGGAAGCTAGTACCCCAGAACCAGTTACTTCGATGGAAGCTAGTACCCCAGAACCAAAAATCGGAGAAAAAGCTACAGAGATATCAACCCCAGCTAAGGAACCAACAGAGGTACCAATCCCGGCTGTTGCTTCTGCACCACCTGAAATCGAACAACAACCACCTAGCTCATCATCACGAGAACCTAGTGCTGCCCCTACCGATCCTAGAGAACACCGATCCAAATCTCAATCTTCAAGTCTCTACCCTCCAAGTGACCCTAGACAACAATCTGATTCCGAACCAGAATTTGTCCCAGATCCGGGCCCATCGAGTTCAAGACAGAGACAAAAAAGAAGATCATCAACTCCAGATTTACCAACCCGAAAAGAACAATCAAACTCTGAAGCGTATCCGATAGATAGAGTGATGGTAGAGCCACCAGAAGCAATTTTGAAAATCGAAGATTCCGATACGAATACCACTTCATCGTCTTCGGGGACAAATGTTCCAAAGTTGGTTTTTGGACCAGAGTCAAAATCAGTACAAAAAGAAGGTATAGAGAAGGAAAAGGAAGAAGAAAAGCAAACTATTGTTTAATATTTGTTAATAAATCTTGCTAGAAAAACCTTTACCTTTTGATTTTTGTATCTTCGTAATTTTATGATAAGTAGATATATGCACGTGCATCTTCATAAAAATTTTCTATTATCATATTCCAAACAACGGAATGAGTCAGTAAAAAGTCGCCCGTATAAAATTAAATTTTAAAAATAATATTCTTAGTTCCTAGACTGACGCGCCTTCGGCGCCCAAATAGCGCTTCCGGTGCTATTTGACCGCCTTTCCCCTCTCCCTTTCTTCTGTCTCTTTTTTATTATTACTCCCTTCTTCTCAGCTGTTTTCGGGTATGGGGAGCGTGAATCTGAAGGAATTTTTCAATTTTGACTTCACAGAGTACCCCTACCGGAAGGAGGGGGGGGGTGGGGTATAACGACCTAGAGAAAAATCGAATTTTAAAAAAGTTTTCCAAATCAACTAATTGTTTGTAATTGGGATTTTTCGGATATGGAGAACACAAATTCGTAGGAATTTTTCAATTTTGGCTGCAGAAAAGAATTGTGCTACTCAGAGTCATCCTCTGAGATTCCTCGAGTGCTGGAATCTCAGAGGATGACTCTGAGTAATGCCCACTAATGCGCACTAATAGTCTTGACAGCGTTTTCGAGCGCACTAATTGGTGCACTAATTACTCTTAGTCCCGAATGAAAAGTTTTCGTTATAGACGGTTGCAAAGAAATTTGTAAATAGCGCGCTCAAAAGTTGCCTGATTTGCAATAAAATCGTGTTTATTGAAATGATTGGCAGAACATCAGGTTCATCGCTTCAATACATACGATTTTACTGCAAAATCAGGCAACTTTTATTGCATTTAACTACTTGCGAAATTCTTTGAACCGTCTCGTATGAAAACTTTTCGTTCGAGACGAAGAGTAATTAGTGCGCATTAGTGTGTATTAGTGTACCAATTAGTGCGCTCGAAATCGCTGTCGAGACTATTAGTGCGTATTAGTGGCGACCCTCAATTAAAAATGACGTTTTATCCGATTGTCGAAAAAAATTGTTTTTCAAACAGGACTTTTATCAGAAAAGTGCTCCCTCTGGCTAATACACATTTGACCTTTTACACGTTTGACCTCATTTTGAATTATACCACGCAAAATCGGCTAATACACGTTTGACTTTTTACACATTTGACCTCATTTTTTGTCGATTGCCATTTTACGTTGACCTGGGGGTCAAATGTGTAATTTTGAGAAAGGTCAAATGTGTAAGGTCAAATGTGTAAAGGTAAATGTGTATTAGCCCTCCCTCTATTCCTGGCGGCCAACTACGGGGCAATATCAGAAACGCCCCTCTGTGGGGTGCGATAGCTCGTTGCCAATTCCGTGCCTCGTAGCGGGGCCCCGCTACTGGGCGCAAGGCAAGCAGCGGGCTCCGTGCGGGGCGTTTCTGATATTGGTCCTACGTCTTTGCACTCGGCCCCGGTACTTTTGAAAAAAAGAACCCTTAGAAGAGCTTTTTTCGAGTTCATTGCATATAAAAAGCGGCAATACCCCAAATTCTCGACTGGACACTATCCCGACCGGGTCGATTTTCCCGACTGGACTATTTCCCTACTGGACAATTTCCCGACTGGACACTTTCTCTACTGAACACAATCCCGACTATCATTTTCCCGACTGGACACTTTCCCGATCGGACACATTCCCGACTGGACACATTCCCGACTGGACTATTTCCCGACTGGACACATTCCCGACCGTCAATAAATCGTACCTGGTCGGAAAAGTATCCAATCGGGAAAGTTCAGTCGGGAATGTGTCTAGTCGGGAAAGTGTCCAGTCGGGAATGTGTCCAGTCGGGATAGTGTCCAGTCGGGAAAATGATAGTCGGGAAAGTGTCCGGTCGGGAATGTGTCCAGTCGGGAAAGTGTCCAGTCGGGAAATAGTCCAATCGGGAAATAGTCCAGTCGGGAAAATCGACCCGGTCGGGATAGTGTCCAGTCGGGAATTTGGGGTATTGCCTAAAAAGCGATACGTAACAAGTATACAAAGAAGTTGGATCACTTTTATGTTTTATTTAATAATATATTATCTTTGAAAAGAATTACAAAATCAAACAAGTTTATTATATTTCACCATACCTTGGTTTTTAGCTTCTCCCATGTTGAATGAATAGTTTTTTTAAATTCTTCAAGTGATTTTAACACAAATTTTTTGTAGTGCTAATTATGACTAGCCGTTAGAATTATTAATACGCGTTGTAGGATTGAAATACCATAAAGGCTTGAACTGGTACTTGCTTGTTTTAGTTGAGAAAATGCGAGAAAATCTACCATACACGTCCATGAAACGAAGCTCGCAGCTTCTGATTATATTGTTGTAAGTAAGTTGTTTTGATTGTACAGACGATTTTTCCAATATGCTTTGTTTGGGTTCGAAATTTCCAATTTTGTAAGAAACACGTAAAAAGAAAGATTGGAGAACATATTCATTCCATGAAAATTGTGTAGTATTTGGACAATCGAACTTCAAGCAATTAGCATGCTTGGGGCATCTAAAAATAATAATTTTAGCCATTATTATAAAGCCAGCAAAGAAAAGGGTAATGTCTCTCTTCCGGCCACTATGTCCCAATAAAAATTTTCATAAATCACCCACGGCTATAATTTTTCAGTCTAGGAAACATGAGCACAGTGCTAGCCATGGAATTGGGGGGGGTCAGTGGCGTAGACAAGAGGGGGGGGGGGGATGCCCCTTCTCCTATTGGGCCAAAATTAAAACAAATCCCTACACATAAGAGTCCCCCTTATGTTTTTTGGGAAAAATCGATCTTTTTTGGGGGAAGTGCTCCCTTTCCCTAGCCGACCCTTGTGCCTATGCCACTAGAGGGGGTGGATATACGAAGAGGTCAGTGGCGGAGCTAGGTTTTAGAGGAAACCTTATCCGTCAAAAAAATAAAATAAGGGAACTTAAGACAGAAAGCACAAATCTTTAGTTTATTCCGTTGTTCGGTAGGGTTAATGCCTCTTCCCGTGCTCCCGTCTCTGAGGGGAGATAATTACCCTCCCCCCCCCCACAAATTTCTTGGGTCGAAGGTTTTGTAGTCCAAAGAAGGTCCAATGTCAGTCTATGTTTGTCAAAACAAAAAATTACATAGTTTGAGACTTTTGTCGAATCTCCATAATCGATCTATTTAAAGTAAAATCTTCCGGAAATGAAATATTAATAGGATGTACTAAAAAATATTTATTACTTCACTTTTCAGAAAAAATATCTTACTCATTTTTAAAACTAAATAGCTGAAATATCAAATGATGATTATAAAATTTGAAAGAAATAAAAATCCGAAACAGCAGAATAAACTCTTAGAAATGTTTTTGTTTTTATGATTAGGTCGTTTATATAAAATCATCATTATCCCACATAAATTCCAGCAAATGTGTCTGATCATAGTGTTTCGCGAATTAAACTGGATGCAAATGACGTTTTTTGCAAGGAAAATAAAGATCAGGGTATAAAACAAAAGTAATCAGAAAATTGGTAGTTTTCATTCATTGGAATGTTTAGACTTATCGACATAAATAATTGATGACATAGTGAGATGATTGAACAAATTACTCGAATCTTTTTAGCCAAATTTGTCTAACTGGTAAATGATTTGAATCAACAGAAAGGAATGTTTCGACGTAAATTCAAGATTCTTACACCCACACCCACAAAAAATATTCGCCAGACAATCTGGTAGNGAATCAACAGAAAGGAATGTTTCGACGTAAATTCAAGATTCTTACACCCACACCCACAAAAAATATTCGCCAGACAACCTGGTAGAAAAATTTCCGATAGAAAATTCGGAGCTCGTCTACATGGGGGGGGAGGCCACCCAAGTGATTTTTTTTCAAACAATTTTTTCCGATTTTCTTCTAAAATTCGACTTTTTAGGGTAATTTCTAGGCGAAAAATCGATTGCGCGCATTTTCGGAGCATGAAAAATTAAACTTGATCCTGAAAATCAGGGTAGAATTGCGTTTCAACGCGAAAATTTTTTTTCGATTTTCTTCTAAAAACCGACTTTTTAGGGTAATTTCTAAGCGAAAAATCGATTGCGCGCATTCCTGAAGCGTGAAAATGCTTCCTTGACCCTGATTCAGGGAAATAGATGTGTGTATCGAAGAGAAAATCGAAAAATGTTGAAGCTTCTCCCTCAAAATCATATTTCTGGGGGTAATTTCATGCGGAGAATCGATTGCGCGCATTCCCGAAGCTTGGAAAGATTTCTCTGACCCTGATTCAGGGAAATTAGTACATGTTGGATTTTCGCTTCAATACACACTCTTATTTCCCTGAATAAGGGTCAAGGAAGTATTTTCACGCTTCGAGAATGTGCGTAATCGATTTTTCGCCTAGAAATTACCCTAAAAAGTCGATTTTTAGAAGAAAATCGGAAAAAAATTTTTGAAAAAAATCACGTGGGTGCCCCCCCCCCATGTAGACGAGCTCCGAAAATTCTCTTTCCAGTTTGTATATGGGCACTTGTACAGCAGGTGCTGTTATGTAACATTCTGGTCGGAACCGGCTTGCCGGATTGGTTGAAAACAAGCCCCAGGATTAAAAATTCTTAATTTCATTCTCTTCTTGAGACATCTGAATTTTTGTATTCATGGGTTTTTCGACAAGGGGAACTCGAATCTGATGGAATTTTTTAATTTGACTACTGGAAGTTACCCAACGAGTGTTTTACCCCTAAAAAGCTGAAGTATAGTTCCTATTCCTAGAATCAGGATCATGTGAGTATTTTCATGCTTCGAATATGCGATAGTTCCTCTTTATGATTTTTCACCAAAATTTTTCATTTTTCACAAAAAAATCATTTTTTACATCAAAATTTTGCTTTTGTGAAAAACTTGAAAAAATTACTTTTGTCTCGCTTATGTTTTTGCTTAAAATTTTGACCAATTTTAGGAAAACGTAAGGGGACCAAGGTAAATTTTGAAACTTTTGCGGACCCAAACTAGAACCAGACCATCCCCCTCTCTATCCCTGTTTGTCCACCCATGGAATTATGGAGCGAACAAATTTATGAATTTTTAAAATTAATTTATATATAAAAATTTTTTGCTCTACTAACAATTTCCCTTTTTTTATAACCATATAGATAATCCCCATCTGTCTGCTAAATTGCTCTTTTGTGTACTTTTGTCGTTTTCTAATAAAATCTCCCCCTTTATGCATTCAAAACATGTGATTATAAACATAAATTGCAAGTTGGCCTCAAAAAAGTAACTGATATATATTTTCTTTCTAACAACCGGTTTCCTATTTATCTATCGCCTATTTCGATTTGTTTTCCCAATTCTTTTTCTCTATGACGTTTTCTTCTCAAAAGAGATCTGCTTTGTCATGAAAAGTCAAGTTTTTTAAGAGTTTTAAATTCCAGACAGTATGGTTCCTTTTATTCGACTTTATAATATTGACACTAGGGATAGAAAATAGAAAAAAAAGAGTCGGTCCAAATCAGAAAAGAGCCGAGTTCCGGCCAGACCCTGATTTTTCCATCATGAGCGACGTATCCAGGTTTGGAGGTATCTAAGCCCAAAAAGGTTTTATTCAAGAAAAAAATTGAATTTTTCAGAAAGAAATAATTCCAAATGCCTGATCATTTTTCATTCCTAAAAGAAAGTGGTGGTTGTTCCTCTTCCTCTACCGAGTCTATATGCCCCCCCCCCATAGACGTAGCCAGGATTTTACGACAGTAAGAGCTCATTCATGACGAAGGGGAGGACTAAATATGGAAATTTTCCTCAAAATCGCATTTTTTTTCTTTTAATTTTCGGACGACAGGGGGGGGGGGTCTATAGCTAGGGTTGTCAGATTGCAACTTTTATACCCATTTTACAACCTCAAAAATATGCTTGCAACCCCAAAATTTCTTAAGAATGCAACCTAAAGAAAAAATTTTAATTAAAGATGCAACCTCTGCCAAAATTCATCTGGTAACGCTAGCTATAGCCCACCCTAGCCCCCCCCCCCGGCTACGTCTATGCTGCTCCCATCCAAACATTGACCCTGACACCTGAAAGCCTTCAGAACGCTATCATCAAGCAATAAATAGATTCCACTTTTTAATTGATTGTTTTACGCCTTGAAAATGCTTTTTTGCTAGTCAGTTGTTCTTTTATTGATTTCTAACGCTTCGCTTAAATCTCTGTTTTATTTCATGCTTAATTTTTAATTACATGCACAAACATTGAATTTATTTTAAAATCTTGTATTGATTATTTAATTTGACTGAAGGAGTTATATTGCCCTTTTAATTTATTTTTCTTACCTTAGCAACAATAACATCATAATGAATTCCCTATAGGCATAAATTTTAAACATATTATGTCTTTTTTATTCTTATTCTTAAGCAAATATAATGTCATCTGCCTCATTATTCTCATTTAAATAGAACTAGGTTAAGAAGAGGATCGCTCTATTCAAATTTTGATGACTCAATTTCCTTTTTGAGATAAAAGATCCCACTCTTAATATGACCCTATTTGGTGGAGAGATTTTTTTCACTAGTTAATTGTGGTTTCGGGTGTTTACTTTTAAATATGTCTGAAACTGAATTTTTTTATTCTTTTAAATTCTTTGTTTAGTGTTTGAAGCTATTTTGATATAAATTTTTTATGACTAAAAAGTTCATGCGACAACTAAGTAACCAAGAAAATTTCATATTCACTCTCATGAAAAAAATTTTAAGCTCATTTTCATGCATTGGCTTGATGGGAGGGGCAGGGCTGTATCGGAATAAATCCAATGACCGAAAATTTTCCCTCCTGGTAAGAATCGAAATTGGAAGCAATTTCTAGGAGCCGAGTGACTTCGTCACTCGGCCATGTGGGATTCTACAGAGTAATTCAAAAAGTGTATTTTTGTGATTTTTAGGGCCCGAAAATTTTTACTAAAAATGATCCATATAGGGGTAATTTTATGCGGGGAATCGATTGCGCGCATCTCGAAGCATGAAAATGCTTCCTTGACTCTGATTCGGGGAAATGAATGTTTTTTATTGAAGCGAAAATATGAAATTTTGGATTTTTCTTCTAAAATCATCGTTCTAAGGATTATTTTATGCGAAAAATCGATTCAGCGCATCACCGAAGCGTTGCGGTAGAAACATAATTTTTCAAGGACGGTGGTCAAGGATGCATTTTGACGCTTCGATGTGCTGAATCGATTTCTCGCATAAAATAACCCTTAAAACGATGATTTTAGAAGAAAAAACTAAAATTTTCATATTCTCGCTTCAATACAAACACTCATTTCCCTGAATCAGGGTCAAGAAAGCATTTTCACGCTTCGAGAATGCGCGCAGTCGATTTTTCACCTAGAAATTACCCTAAAAAGTCGATTTTTAGAAGAAAATCGGAAAAAAATTTTTTGAAAAAAAATCACGTGGGTGGCCCTCATGTAGACGAGCTCCGGCTTGTTGGCTAAAAATTTTTTTCATATTGTATTGCATTGTTAGTAATAAAAAGCCGCATTTTAGAGATAAAATAACGAAAGTTTGTCAATTTTTGATGACTAATCGCATTTTTTAGTGAAAAAATTTTAAAAATAGACATTTTTTCAATAATTTTGACAATCTTTGGTGAAACATTATAATGAGGGACCATTTGGTTTTTTAAGCACTTCGTGCGCAAAATTTTTGCTAATTGACTTGGCCTGACTCTCTATTTTGTTAGGTACCCCCACGCAAATTGGATGGGGGAGGGTCTTAAAACACGATAAGGAGACCCTGATTAGCAGCAGACGAAGAAAATAAAATTATTGCCTCTTAATTTTTCTCATTTAAAAAGTAATGTTCCATAATTTATTTATATTCTATTCAAAGAAATATGATTTTTTATTCCACGCAATTTGAAAAGAGAATGAGCCAATTTCTGATTTATATATTACACGATTGCGTAAATGCGTAGGAAATTTTTTTTATGTTATTGCTTCAAACATATCATATGTTAAAAACTTAAGTTCTTTCTATTTAAAACATTTTTAAGTACGTGTTGCCATTTCAAGTCATTAAAAAATCTCCGCTTCCTTCGCGATTGTTCAAAAAAGCCATTTGGGCATTTTGAATAGAAAAAACATATTACTTGAATATAGCCCGAAGCAGCACATAATCAATATTAGTTAAAAAGAACTCGACTGAGGCTTTTCTTTAATTAGATATAAGATGCTTGTAGATTTTTGGAGTGCATTTGGGAATGGTTTTTGAGTAAGCCTGAAGTGCATGTGTGGGTATTTTGCGAAATTTGAGGAATTTTATAGGGTTAAAAAAGGCGTTCGGATCATACGTAGGCAAGTGGTCTGCCGAAAATTTGAAAAAAAGCATAACCCTCTTGTTCCCTTGGCACTTCCCTAGTCCAGGGTTACCAACTCAAATTTTCGAAAAAAGGGTAAAATGTTTAAAAAGGGGCATTCAAAGGAAAATTTTTTCAAAAGAGGGCAGATTAAAAAAAATTCATAAGTATAAAAAATCTATTCCTATGTCAGGTTGAGAAAAGTCCGTAGAAAAATGATCTAGAGCCTCATTTTGCCCTTTTTTGCACAATAAATAAAGAGCACAAGTAGTCAAAAAAGGGCAAAATGGTCACCCTGCCCTTTCCTCCGGCATAACCCTCTCCCCCCTCCCCTTCTTCGGCACAACCCCCTTGACCCCTCAGCACAACCCCCTTAATACTTCGGCACAACCACACAATCTGATCAGTTGTCATGACAGCCCATAACAGATCGCCGCCTACGTATGATTCGGATAGAATGTTTAAAATTTTTTCCAAGATCATTTTTAGGCAACTTCTTTCAAAAAATGGGGGTGGAGAGAATCTCCATCTCAAAAAATGCTAGAAATCACATTTTCTCAACTCCTCCCTACCCTCCCCCCATTCATTCATCTTCCCATCAAATAACTGTAATAAATAACCTTACAAAAGTTTCCACAATATTTTTATTTTTATTTGCTCATAAAATTTCAGCAGACAGCAATCCATCCTTGAAGATCCACGAATCAAAAGTGTAAATACACCGAAATTTTCGCACGCTCTTTAGTCAGTTTGTCTTTGGTCTTAAGCATATTGATTGCATATATATTTTATGATCAGTGTTCAATTTTGAAAAATTTTTTGCATGATTTGTGATTATTTAAATTCGCAATTAAGTCTCATATGAGAAATGAGGAAAATGCTCAAGAAATATGATCTGGCTTTCAATCATTTTCGTCTAACTAAGCCAGCCGAAAGGATCTCTACGTAAATTTCTCGGAGTCCTTTGCTATTTATTCAGCTTTAACATTTTGTGTAATGAAAATAACCCTCGGATATTGATCAATTTAAGTTTTTTGACGAGTTTTTTGTATTATTCTTTATAAGTGAGGAAAATCCCAAAATTTCAAAAATCCTCTAAAAATCCCAAAATCTCAATAAACCTATAAAATTTCCTATTTCTAAAAAATCCTGAAAAGTAATTTTAAAAAATCAACAAAAAAATCACGTGTACAAACTACCACCAAAAAGTGGACACCCTAGCATACTAGAAAGATTCCGCTGGGTCCTCCAAGGTGATTTTTTTCAAATTAAAAAAAATTCGATAGAATTACCTTTGGAGACCAAGAGCTCTCGTGCGAGATCTCCTCTCACTAGCGCGCGAGTCCATTTTTTTGTCAGCACGCGCCCTCCCTCAAATTGGGTGGAGTTTGGTGTACCCGTGTGCTTAATCATTGGGAACCAATAAAATTTACAAATTTATCCAAAATAAACTCTGTTATATGGCTAAATATACAGGGTGGCAAAAAACCGGATTTTTGCGATTTTTCGAGCACATTTTCGCCAAAAAATTTTTTAAAAGATTTTTCAAAACAACCCTATAAGAGGAAGGGGTTCTATGCGATAAATCGATTGGCTTGAAAAATCGTGAAATCGCTTCCCTGACCCTGAAACACAAAAATTTCCAAAAAGTCAAAGTATAAAAAATTTTTCAACAAATAAATTACTGAAGGTTTCTAAAAGGAAAAAGCGGAATCTTATTGAAAATATTTCTCAACAATTCCTATTCACAGACCAAAATTGTCCAATTTTTCTCTTTTCCAAAACAATATTACATCCTGCTTCGATTTCAATGATGCATAAAAATTTCATTTCTCCCCCAAATGTTTTCGCTTTGTTTAGCTCTTTTCTGCCTTTATTCACGTTTTCCCTAGATTAATCACGCCTTTTTATTCGCTCTTCTGTGAGACTCAAGCCTACAATTTTTTAACATCATCCTTAAGTTTCTTTTCTTAAAAATATAGTTTATTGAAATTATTGAATAGTCCAGTGATTCTTTCTCTTTTCTAAGAAAAGGAGACAGCGGAAACGCGCCGTTTTGTATGTAGATGAGACGACTACTTAGAAATTCACATAGGGNGTGATTCTTTCTCTTTTCTAAGAAAAGGAGACAGCGGAAACGCGCCGTTTTGTATGTAGATGAGACGACTACTTAGAAATTCACATAGGGGTTGGTTTTATATGTATGTAAAAGGTGAAGATGAATAGGTGTCATAGGGAAAATTTAACGGCTTTTTTCGTTTTTCTTTATGTGTTAAGTTTAAACAAGTTTATGTACATTTTAGACAAGATTTTTGTTTCCTTATTCATATTTTCTGTTAGTTAATTTTTAACTTTTGCTTAGATACCAAGTCAATTTTAGACCCTCAAAAAGACCTACTCCTTAAAACACCTAGTGTACCGTATGCCGGTACAAGGATTGTATGCGTCTACTGGTCCGTTTGGCACTAATTGGATGTGCATTTATACTATTTCTAATATTTATTGCGTATAACAAAAGTTCTAGTTTGGAGTCAATTGAAGAACAGAAAGAAGCAGGTATACTCAAGCGCATTGCGTGTTGTCCTCATGCGTGGGAAGGCGGTTTTTTTCAACCTTTCTTGGTCGATTTGTCTAGATCCCTGCACTTTGGGAAGCAGGAACCTAATTCCATCCCCGCACTTTTCAAAGACAATTCGGACCCCCCACCCACGTATAGTTGTCCCACCCCTAGAAAGTAACCATTTTACCAAAAATTCGATTTTTTATCCAAAAATGCCATTTCTAGTCATTTTTCAAAAAAATGATCCCAATTCACTTTTGTGATTCTTTGGTTGTCGGAATTTTTTCCTCTACAAATAGTCCCTCTAGGGTAATTTTATGTGGGGAATCGATTGCGCGACTTCCCGAACCCTGAAAATATTTCCCTGACCCTCGTTCAAGGAAATAATTGGATTTTTGAAACGAAGACGGTTTTGAAGCGAACATGGTTTCTTTAAACTTATTGTCTATTTGTTTAAATTAGGCAATTTGTAGTAAAAGTACGACTGCGCNTTAATTTTAAGGCTTAAATTTTAGGCTTAGGCTTTAGGCTTAGGCTTAGGCCTAATTGGGACCCGTTTGGCGTGTTCGGCGCGTTCGGCAGTCGTACTTTTAAAAATTGCCTTAAATTAAAAAACAATTGTTGATTTTATGCACTAAGGAATCATTTTATGCTTTGAAAACGTGTGCAATCAATTCTCATAAAATTACCCCTAGAAAAGTCTAGCTAAAAAAATGAGGAAACTAATCATTTTCGCTTCAAACACTATTTTCCCCCTGAATCAAGGAAGCATTTTCAGGATGAGGGAATGCGTGCAATCGATGCCATATAAAATTACCTCTATAGGGGTCATTTTTAGGAAAAAATTCAAGACTCCAAAAAATCACAAAAATGCACTTTTTATGGCTATCCTTTATTTTATTCTTTTTAGATGAAGTTGCTCGCATCCTACAATCATCCTTCAATGAACCTCAAGGTGAAATTTCGGAAAAGAACGCGCCACCGCTTACGCTCAATATCGCAATTGTTCTAATTGTGTCTTTATTAAGTGTAGCCTTATTAATTACGGGTATGTTGTTAGTTTTAATAATTTTTTGACAAAATTTTTGAATGTTACAAACAATTAATTTAGGTATAATAGTGGTAGCTGTTACTATGGATCCGGGTTCGGATGAAGAAAAAGAAAATGAAGATAGCAATAGTACTGGTGATGTAGAAAGTGGTGGAGAATGTGGAGAATTTTTGGGAGATTTTGATGCCAATGGGAAGTGGCAAAAGGTTGTGTAGTGTTCCAAATGTGTTAGAATACAACAAAGCATCTAGGCTCACAGTCGTAATAGAGGGGTCAAATTTTTTCAAGGGCACCTCCTCTCCGTCTCTTCAAGGCTCTCCATAGCGTACATCTGATATCCAGTGAAGGATTCATGGGCCAGAGGGTGATGCCTCCTCCCCATAAAACTGAAAATTTCTTAAGAAAAATGGCATTTTTAGCCAATATTCGAAAATTTTCTTTTAAAAAATGAAGTTTTTACCTAGGTGGACCCCCCAAAATGAAATCCTAGAACCGCTAATGCTGGGGTCTCTAGATCTCGGGGAGGAGTGACTCCTCAGTATCAACATATCTAAAGTTCAGAGGCACTTTCTCAGTGTTCACCTTTCCCCAATACAAATCTTTTTATTTTTAAAACATCAAATTTTTAGGCCTGGTCAAATTTCAATTATGTTACACCAGACGATGATGATTTTATCCTCGAAAAGAAGAGCCCCATAAAAAATGGATACCATAAAACGAACTACAGTTATGTTAAAAATGGTCTTCGTCCAGATGCCAGGCGAAAATCTCTCTCATCTTGATCACAATGCTACACTATTAGTTTCCATGTATTTGTATATAAAATGAGGAAAGAGAATAAAATTTTATAGGCTTATATAAAAAACAGCAAAACAAAAAAGAGTGTTGGTAGGAGATTTAAAGTAGTACTAGGCAACTAAGTAATTTGCATTTTTTGGTTGTGCAATGAAGTTAATTAATTTCAAACTGTTTCTAGGTGAAGCGTATTGGATTATTTTTGAATTTTCATTTTTTCAACCCCCACCCAATCCCCAGTATGGCTAGGTTCTGGGGCCTATTGCGCATAAAGTGGAAAGTACGTTCAAAATTCGATTATTTCCTTCGTACTTTTTATTTTTCACTTTTCAATGAGCGTAACAGGCCTCTGGTTCCGAAAATTTCCGGCTTATTTTTCTGTTTCGGATAGTGCTATGGTTAAAATTTGGTCGAAGTAACTAATTTTCGATATAATGTTTCAAAAAGTGAAAAGTTATTCAATTTAAGTCAAATTTTTGGGAGATACAAATCTGTTTCGTGGGCTCAAAATTTTAAATTTTGACTCAAGAAGGTTCGAATCCTCTAGTACATAGAAACTCTACCCATTAACTGTGAAGCAAGAAACTTAACACGACTCCATTAATATATTTTTTAAATGACACTAAACCATGCTATAAAACAAAATTTTAGAAGTCTCTGACATGTATATTCAAATTAAAGGCATATTTTTCATTCTATTTTATCATTTTTTATTTATTGATATAACACTAACTGCATTTGGTGCAAAACCAACATCGTCATCAGAAACTACAACAGAGCTACTAACTTCAACTACAGAGCTACTAACTTCGATTGATACCACTACAACAGACACATCTACAAAACATTCAACGACTCCGTCTACTTCAACAACTTCACATTCAACGACTTCCAGTGCTTCAACAACTCCACATTCAACAACTCCCACTACTTCAACAACTCCACATTCAACGACTTCCAGTAATTCAACAACTACAACCCCTGCAACTACTTCATCAAATTCAGCGTCTACAACCACCAACCCGTGTAAGAATTGTGGTTTTAATTTAACGTGCCAAGCTCTTTGTAAGCCTACAACGACGACGACAACAACTACCAATAAAACTACAACATCGAGTCAGACAGGTCAAACAGCGGCAACGGGACAGACTTCCACAACGGCTCAGTCAGGTCAAACAACGGCAACGGGACAGACTTCCACAACAGCTCAGATAAATCAAACAACAACAACGGGACAAATTTCGACGACACCTCAAACAGGTCAAACAACAGCAACTGGACAAACTTCCACGGGGGCTCAATCAAGTCAAACAGCGATAACAGGACAAACTTCCACGACGGTTCAAACAGGTAAAACAACAACTACGGGACAGACTTCAACGGAGGCTCAAACAGTTCAAACAACAGCAACGGGACAAACTTCTACGACACCTCAAACAAGTCAAACAACAACAACTGGACAAACTTCTACACCTCAAACAAGTCAAACAACAACTGGACAAACTTCCACGACAGCTCAATCAGGTCAAACAACAACAACTGGACAAACTTCTACACCCCAAACAGGTCAAACAACAACAACAACTGGACAAACTTCCACGGCAGTTCAATCAGGTCAAACAACAACAACTGGACAAACTTCTACACCAACTCACACATCGCAAGCTTCAACAACTGGACAGACTTTTAGTACAACTAACACAAGTCAGACAACTACCGCAGAACATATTTCAACTGTAAATAACAACTCCAATCCTACTGGTACAACTGATAAAACTACTGTTTCTAGCTCTGCCACTAGTAAATCGGATACTCCAACAACTAGCGTCCATGAAAGATCTAGTGCCACACCAGGAATGACTACTAGCCAAACAAAAACGACAGCAAAGGATCAAACTACTGTCCAAGAAAGTACAACGATTAAAACTTCAGCTACTACAAGAGGCTCTACTATCGTTAAACAATCTACTAGTCATAAAATTTCTTCGACGGTTCCGCTTGAAATTACCACTGCTAAAGATGTTATCGGTACTAATTTTGCTACTACAATCGAAGGTTCAACAGACCCGTCAGATGTGACTTCTGGAGGCACAACAAATAAGCAAACTGATGAGTCTAGTATTCAACTTGCAACAACAACAGAAATTCAAAATTCAGAAATGAGTACTATTTCCACTGATCCTACTAGTGATCCAACCAAAACAGAATCTATGTTCGGGGTTAGTTCATCTACAAGTGGAACAACACTCAATAGTGATAGTAGTGGAACACATATGTCTGGAGAAACAACAATTTCTGTATCAACTTTATCTCATACTAATGATGGAACGACTAGTGGTGGAACTTTTACTTCTAAGCAAACTACAGCCAGTGGTCAAAGTCAAGGCTCTGCTTCAACTGGACATACAGGAACTGGCTCGACTATATCATCAAATACTACAAACACTGGTTCTAATTCAAATGCTACAAGTACTGGGTCAACTATATCTTCAACTTCTAAGGGAACTATGAGCACAGCTTTGGAAACATCTATTTTAACCACCTCTGGTACTACGAAAAATTCTACTGGCTCTACTCAAACATCAGGAAGTAGCACAATGAAAGGAGGAAATAGAACAACTATTTCAACAGGTACCCTTCCCACCCATGGGCAGCGCTAAATCAAAATTTGGGATTCATATTTTGGTAAAAAAATAATTGCATCTTATGATCTTGGGTGAAGAATTGGACACAGAGGAAACCGAACCCTTGACTACATCGTAATACAAAAAACAATTAAATTTTTAAAGTAAAAAATTCACTTTTTGGGCTCTAGCTCGAAATCCTCTCACTACGCGCACTCCGAGTCGCACATAAAAATAAACTAGGATTCCTGGCCAATATCCATGACCAAGTCCCTTTTCAGAGGCCGCTGTTCCAAAAATGTAAAAATCGCTAACAAAGGAGGAGGTCAAAAATTGAAAATTCTTCAGATTGGCGAAATTTGCCATAATTTACATCCGGACTTTGAGAAGGCCACTTCATGACA
>OZJO01000988.1:33895-54251 GCA_900406225.1 Acrobeloides nanus | reverse complement strand
AAATTCAAATTCAAAATCGCAACTCAAAAATCGCCAACTTCAAACGCGATTATCTCGACAACGATAACGATTCAGAATTTATTGTAAAAACAATAAATGCTCCATTTTTCATGAATTTTCTGAATATGTATACAGTAGCGGCCAAAAAACTTTAATCAAAAGAAAAAATTGCGATTTTATCGCAGCGCAGTTCGGCAAGAAGACGATGACAAAGGAAGTCTACCGAGAGATCTTAAAGAAGAACCTGCTGCCGTACTGGCGTCGGAACCGCACTTCTTCCAGCAAGACAACGACCCCAAACACAAGTCGAAACTCGTGACGGCTTGGTTCAAGAACCGCGGAGTCAACGTCCCTGTCATGAAGTGGCCTTCTCAAAGTCCGGATGTAAATTATGGCAAATTTCGCCAATCTGAAGAATTTTCAATTTTTGACCTCCTCCTTTGTTAGCGATTTTTACATTTTTGGAACAGCGGCCTCTGAAAAGGGACTTGGTCATGGATATTGGCCAGGAATCCTAGTTTATTTTTATGTGCGACTCGGAGTGCGCGTAGTGAGAGGATTTCGAGCTAGAGCCCAAAAAGTGAATTTTTTACTTTAAAAATTTAATTGTTTTTTGTATTACGGTGTAGTCAAGGGTTCGGTTCCCTCTGTGTCCAATTCTTTTTTCCTTCGGAAAGTTCCATTTCGTAGACTTTCTTGCGCTGCTGCAACACTTTTTTGAATCGGGTAAAAAAAATGCTGACTTTAGCGGGGTCGAACCCTCGACAATTTGAATATAAAGTGAAAAGCTTGCCACCGCACATGAATGAAAAATTTTTCGCAATGGAGGAAAATATTCTATGTCTTATCAGATTTTCTAGGATCAACTGTTTCTGGTTCATCCAAAGTAGCAAATAGTTCAANGGTAAAAAAATACTGACTTTAGCGGGGTCGAACCCTCGACAATTTGAATATAAAGTGAAAAGCTTGCCACCGCACATGAATGAAAAATTTTTCGCAATGGAGGAAAATATTCTATGTCTTATCAGATTTTCTAGGATCAACTGTTTCTGGTTCATCCAAAGTAGCAAATAGTTCAACCACTATTCATACTGGGTCAACAGTCAGCACTACAAGAGGAAGCACACAACCGAGTAATAGTACTGGTAGTACTAGCTTAAGTACGGCTGGTATTGGATCGACGACTCATAAAAGTAATATCACCGGCACTACAACAATTTCTAGTAGCAGTACAACTAAAAAAGGATCAACAGGTATCTTAACTGTGCAATATTTGCTTAATTTTATAGCAATAGTAGTGCTTTCATTATTGTTTTTGCTTTTATCTTTAGCTAGATATATACATTGTATATTGAAAACATATTATCCCTCGAAGGCACTGAAGTGGGGGGGGGGGAGAGGAGATGTCAAAAAGAGTTCAAAGAAAAATTAAAATAAACACCCAAAATGGGTATTTGCAAAAAGTCATATCCAGGAATAGAAAAATGGAAGCATTATTATTGTCTATAAAAAATCTTATTTATGTGGTAATTTTTAAAATTTCTAGTTACTTCTAGTCAAAATAGCACAACCAAAAAGGCTTCAACAAATATATCAGCTACAACTTCTAAGGCCAGCAATTCTACTACTACTAGTAAAGTTTTAACAACAACATCAAAGTTAAGTAACAGTACAAGTGGAAATACAACAAGCGCATCTTTGAAAACTAGCACTACCCTATTGCCATCGACATCAATCAACACTGCCAAAACTTCAAACACGTCAACAAGTCTGACTAGGTCGACAACTAAAAATACTTCAAATATGAGTTCATTTGCACCTACGACTACAACTATGATAGGAAAAAATACAACCACTAGCTTGAACACAACTTCGAGTAATAAGTTTTGAATTTTTTGTTTTAAACAAGAGAGGGCCCCTACTAGTTCGTTGCGACGATTTCGCAACGTAAACTAATTGCAATTAGTGCTTCCCAATTTGCAATTTTTGGTATTACCGACAGAAAGGTTTATTAAAGCTATTAAATGTACAATATCCCTGTTACATGGTCACTGACCAGACTGAATTGTAAGCTTGAGCCAGCTTGGTTCGTTCCGAGGGCGTGGCAAGTTGCGTCCTCCGGCNAGGTTTATTAAAGCTATTAAATGTACAATATCCCTGTTACATGGTCACTGACCAGACTGAATTGTAAGCTTGAGCCAGCTTGGTTCGTTCCGAGGGCGTGGCAAGTTGCGTCCTCCGGCGCCACAACTATAATTTTTGTAGCACTTTGGCCATTCCATCTCCCAATAGCTGGGTGAATTTTTAATTGTAGATGGTCTTTTTTTATAATATACTGTTTTATTTAGCAAAAATCACTACAACGATTCCTTCAACAAACACAACAACTACTACGACTAAAACTACAAGTACTCAGATAACTCCTAAAACATCGACAACTATCACTAATCCTATAACAACTATTTCTACTCGGCAACAATCTGCTTCGACCATAACGACTACAATGCCAAGTATAGGGTGTCCCAGCACAACATAGCAGATAAGAAAATTCGATATCTCAAAAACGATAAAAGATTTTAAAAAACGGTCATTTGTAGGTTGCTTCATAAATCATTCCGTTTTGTGTAAAAATATTTTCATGATTTTTGAATGATTTATGAAGCAACTTACAAAAAACCGTTTTTGAAATCTTTTATTTTTGTTAAGATATCGAATTTTCTTATTTTCTAGATTGTGCTGAGACACCCTGTACTACTATAAATATAGGAGTTGTAAGTGGAAGCTCAAAGACTACTTCAAATCCTTCAACATCAACTACTACAATGAGATCATCAATCTTTTCTAGTAGTACAAAGACGAACAACACTAGTACACCCACTACTACAACACCAAGCTCAATAGCGCCAAGCTCTACACCAAGTTCTGCAGCAACATCGACTTCCGGAACTTTAACAACTAGTTCAACATTAGTATCTGGAGTGATATCTACAACAACACCAATTTTGAACCCAATCACAACCAGTAAAGCTTCAACTACAACAACTAGTAGTATTACGACCACTCAAAATCCCACCACAACAACTACTACCTCATCTCAGGTAGATTGAAATTGTTCATAAAAAAGCAGTCCATTCAAACAAAACAAATGTCTTCTAAAAATTCATAAATTATAAGCATTTTTTGTATTTAGAGTAAATTCTGCATCGCTAAGGGTGCGCGCTATCAGTTGTGCCGCGCGCGGCACGACGCTAGCAGCGGCGTTAGCAGTTGTGCCGTTGCACTACGGCACAACACTAGCAGTTGCGCCGTGAGTTGTGCCGGCACAACGTTGCAGTGTCGGCACGACGTTAGCAGTTGTGCCGAGGTGTCGGCACAACGCTAGCAGTTGCGCCGCGTTGTAAAACGGCGGCACAACTCACGGCACAACTCGCGGCACGACTGATAGCGCGCACCCTAATGGCTTCGAGATATTAGAGTTTGAATTTGGCATTTTTAGCAACGAAAATATGCATCAAATTATTGAATTTAGATACATATTTTCGTTGTGATAAACAAACTTTTTTGAATTTTGCGCACAAAATGAATTTGTGCATAAAAATTGATTTTTGCTATTGGGTATATCTATAATTTTCCGGCTTTTGAGCGTTGAAACGAAACTGCGAAAATGACTCCTACGGGGGTTTTTCTATGCGGTGAATCGGTTTCCGAGCCGTGAAATTTTGCTACGTTTATGCAAAAAAATTTTTAAATGCCTATTACAACAAACTCTTGCATACGAAATTCAAAAATCTAATGACAATCTTTTGAAGATTCAGAATTTGCTGTAAAGACAAAAATTCTAAATTTTCATGAATTCTTTTAACATCAAGTTTTTTCATAATGGACTAGTCTTTCATGAAGTTAAAATTAAATATTTAGAGCACGATAACTCCTGTTACTACAACAACCCAAACAACTACAACTACTTCAGTTAGCACTTGCCCAATGTTTTCGATCAATACCCAAACCTCACAATTTGCTAGTCAAGTCAGTGGAGTTAGTGTCCCATCTGGCACTCTTATTACTGTTGTATGTAAAAGTGGTTACCAATTTCCGGACAATTCACCAACAAGAATTTATCAATGTCAATCGAATAGCAAGTGGGTTGAGGATCCAACAACAAGTACATGTCAACCAATTGCAACTTCTAAGGAGCAAGCAACAACCAGTTCTAAAACGACGGTTACAACTACTTCAGGTATAAGAAAATTTTAGAAGTGTAAATTTTTTCCTATGCGAGAATCGAACGAGTGATTTAAAAAATTTTCTAGCTGTAACATGTCCTTTATTTTCTATCAACACTACGACTAGTCGAT
Organism: Acrobeloides nanus; assembly: GCA_900406225.1. Classification (NCBI taxonomy): domain Eukaryota; kingdom Metazoa; phylum Nematoda; class Chromadorea; order Rhabditida; family Cephalobidae; genus Acrobeloides; species Acrobeloides nanus. The sequence continues at coordinate 49,896 of OZJO01000988.1, read as the reverse complement.
TTTCTCAAAGCTATGGCTCTACAATATCAGTCGGCTCTATGGTTGTCGTAGTTTGTAATAATAACTATATGTACCCAGATAACTCACCAACCAGAATCTATGAATGCACTTCGGGTGGAACTTGGAAAGAAGATCCTAGCCTAGTTTCTTGTGCACGTAAGTTTAAAAAAACGCTTCATTAAGCCGATAATAGCCTCGTGTTACGGAGCAGGCATATATAAATAATAAATAGGCATATATACGATTGTGCGCGTGTTTTTGCTTTAGAAGTTTGTACGACGTTGTAATAAAAGTTGGGACAGAACTTTAAGACCACCTTGTATATTTCATGAGTCATTTTTTAGCAGCCAACGCAACTGTTTGTCCCCAGCTCCAAATTAACCTCAACAATGCCCAACAACCATCAGCGGATGCTACTGCACTACTTGGACCACAACTTATTGGCACTCAAATTATCCACGTTTGTTCAGCATCATATGTATTCTCAGCGTCTCAAGGCCCGTTGAATATCTATGTTTGTCAAAGTGATGGAACGTGGACTTCAAATTATGCTGTACAAGAATATTGTCAGAGTAGGAATTATTTTAGATACAAGAGAAAGATGGAGGAGTAGAGGAAAGGAGGAATAGTTGCAGTTTTTGGGGAGAGTGTACACTTTTCACTTTTAATTATACATTTTAGAAATTTGAACCTACGAAATCTTGAATAAACCAAACTTTTTAAAAAATCAACAGAAATTCAATAATTTTTAAATTTTATTTTTATGAAATTATTATTATAAAAATTTTTAAAAATAAATTTACAGTACAAAAAATTCTTCAGCGGGATAACTAAGACCGACTTTGATATAAATTGCATATATATTAAAATAAAAAATAAGCTACGATTAAATACAAACTATAATGTTATCTAAAACCTAATCGGGATTCGAAAAGAGGACGGCCCAGAGGACAGTTCTCAAAGGGCCGTCAATGGGGCTAGTCAACTGTGAAAGCGTCCGGGCTTCCTGGTGGCTGATCCCTTGGCGACGTCATGGATGGCCAGATTTTGAAATTCGCATAATTAATCAGGTTCAAGCTTGACTGTAAAGTAACGAATTTTCAAAAAGTTCCTTCACATACTCCCGCTGAAAAATGTATTTGGGGGCGGAGACGTGGTCAGTGGTGGGAAAGATCCCAGTGTCCTAAGGGGGCCGCCCCAGTCCCCTTCTATTTTAATCTCTAGACCTAATAAAGGCAACAGTAATAATGGTTAAATAATAAACAAAACCCTATAAAAATTTCATGCATTATCAACATCATTCGATCACTTCGTCACCACATTCGGCTCAAATTTCGGCAANCTATTTTAATCTCTAGACCTAATAAAGGCAACAGTAATAATGGTTAAATAATAAAAAAAACCCTATAAAAATTTCATGCATTATCAACATCATTCGATCACTTCGTCACCACATTCGGCTCAAATTTCGGCAAGAACAATCCAAACTTATGTTCAATGCCAGTAAATGTCGCTGCGGCTAATTTATAACCACCAATATGATCGGGATTAGTTGAGCTTTGGTCGACTAGTGTCACTTGAGCAGAGGTCTAAAAAATTAATTTTAATTTTTTTAAATTGAGGTCTACTTCAGATCCACTAGGCCTTGAACCACCAAAATCAACATAGAATAAGCGTTGTAACAATTCGTAGGTAAGTAAGGTAACACCAAATTGAGGACTAGATCTGCAAACTCGAGCTGCCGTGCCTTTCCAAAATGCTTTGGGGCCTTCTTCTTTCATTATCTTAAAAGATTTTTATTAGTCCTAAAAATTTTGTCGAAAAGCTTATTCAAACCATAAGGAAAACTATTTGGAAAAATGTTTTCATTTTTCTGATTTCGGGGAAGAGGGAGAATGCCACCAATTTTGGGCTCAGTTGGCGACACGCTACTTGACATATATGATAAGGAGAAATTTCTTACTTTTCCAAAACAATCAAATATTCCATTATAAGTCGTTTGTCCTTTCCTTGCAGCCACTTGAAGCCGAGTTTTTATCACATCAGCAGGTGTCACTAAAGCTGCTGCGGGTACACCAGCTATCATAGCTGAAGCAAACAAGGTTCCAGGACTGTTGATGCCCTAAAAAGGTTTCTATTGGAGTACAAAAATCGGGAAAAGTATGCCAAAAGCGAATCATCGTGATCAAATGGATAGGATCGTACCCCTTGCTCCTTGAACAGGGAGAGTTCGAGCACCAAGGTGCTATATGCACAGCTAAGTTTTTTTCAAGCTGCAGCTAAATCCTTATCTGTAGCTTTATCTTTAGCAGCATATTAAAGCTGCAACTAAGAACTTAGCTGCAAAAAATTTGTGCATTCGACTCCTGAGCTTCACACACATTGTCAGGCCTTGAGGCATACATTACCAATGAAGGGGGGACTGTCCCCTCTCATGTAGCTAGCATCGAGCCAAAAATTAAGATTCACATAGCCTCGGAGTTCCAAGCCTCAAATAGCCGAGCAAAAAAATTAGATGGCGACCTTCTTTTTTTTGGTCGACAACATATAGCCCGAGGTAGCTTGTCCCCCCCCCCTCCTCCTCCTTGTTCATGTATGCCTTGAGGGGACCTGAGGTCGAAATTTGGTGTTTTATTGAATCAAAAAAGTTGTTAAAGCTAACTCCCTTAAAATTACAGTAAAAAAATTTGTGCTTAAAATATTTTTTGAGTTTCACCTTTATAAGACCCTATACAAATGAAAGTATTCTCTGAAAATATCCCCCATCTGTATAGGGTCCCATAAAACTCAAAATGAAAAATAATAATTCATTTGACATGGTTTGGATATAATCATGAAGCGTCGTTACGAATCGCGCTTGGCACACTTTTTCCCGATTTTCGAACGCTATAATTGAATTCTAAATTCGGACTAACCTGATCATCGGCGAAAGCCAATTTGGCATGTGCATAGGTTGGGAAATATATAGCAGAGAATGGTACATCACGTAGAAAACAGGCTTGAGCTCCTTTGTACAAGCCTTTAAAGCCAAGTTCTTTGAGCACAGTAAACACATTGACCTAAAATAATTTAATTATTTGCGACTGTTGAATAACTGATGACTGAGATCTAATCCCCCCCCCCTCCAAGAGATATAAGAATTTTTATACGATTTATGGGATAGAGAGGAGAGGGAAGTTGATGAGGTAGGTTTTTTAGAGAATTTATAAGTTTTGTTTAGGGGTCATCCATAAATTACGTTTCCAAAAATCGCGTTTTTTTACCCCCCCCCCCCCCTCCTGTAACCCTTTTTAATGGGAAAATCGAGAAAAATTATAATGAGCGTAACTTTTCGGCTGACCTCCCTCCCCTTTTGGAAACGTAATTTATGGATGATCCCTTAGGGATGTTAGTCTATTGGGTTGGACAAGTTATTGTGAATACATTTACCTCCCCCTCTCATAATAAAATTGATTTAAAAAAAATTTTCAACCAATACCTTCGGTCCATGAGCAATTTCACCAGCCACTTGTAATCTGATTTTTACAATTTCTAAGGGGTTAGTGAACACAACTTGACTGGCGCCACCACTACCTCCTGCTATGATCTCGCCAATGAGACTTATCCTGCCATCTTCTGTAAATTTATCACGAACAAAGTCATTCATAGTAAGTTTTATGGCTTTCTCTGGGGCGACTCCAATGATTTGGGGCAGCAAGCCTCTGTAGAGACCCATCACTCCTAAAATAAGAGGTTTATTTATGGAAAAAGTCAATGCTTATGGTGTGGCGCAAAATTTATATTGATCGATAAGAGTTCGATCACCTTAATCAAATTTTTTTCAAAAAAAATATTATTCCAATTTGGAAGCTTGCCTTTTTGAGAGAGGGAGAGTTTTTTGGGGGGGGGATCAGTGACGTAGAGAGAAGGATCGGCTAGGAGCAGTGCCGTATCCAGAATTTTTCATGGGGGGGGGGGTACAAGACTTTAAAAAATTTTCAAACATTCTGATCAAAAACATAAGGGGGACCCTTTAGATTTTATAACTTTTTTGGCCCATGGGGGTACATATAACCCCCGCCCCGCAACCATGGCTAGGAACACTTCCCCAAAAAATCGGTTTTCCAAAAAAAGGGGGAACATTATGATTATGTTTTTACAAATTTTGGTCCATTAGAAGAGACACCTGCTCTCCCCTTTGCCTATCTGAGAGGGGGGAGGGGTGGAAGCCTACCTTCAAATTTAACAACTTTCTTGAAACAATCCAAACTATTTTTATAGAAAACTTCGCCCACATACGATCCAGTTCTTTGATTTTGCATTNGGAACATTATGATTATGTTTTTACAAATTTTGGTCCATTAGAAGAGACACCTGCTCTCCCCTTTGCCTATCTGAGAGGGGGGAGGGGTGGAAGCCTACCTTCAAATTTAACAACTTTCTTGAAACAATCCAAACTATTTTTATAGAAAACTTCGCCCACATACGATCCAGTTCTTTGATTTTGCATTCTTGTTTTTACAAGATCAATTGGGTACACAGCGGTTGCTCCACAAGCACCGGCAACTGAGCCCATGACAAAACGATACATACTTTCGAGGATCTAATAAATTATTTTTGTATGTGATATAGGCTACACAAAAGCTTACAGCTGTGCCTGCACCACGCTCTTCTTTGCTTTTAACAGCTTTTACATTAGCTAGGCGAGTTATATAAGTGGTTCTTTTTAGTCGTTCGGGGTCAATTCTTTCGATATCATCTAGGCCTAAAGCACGTTTTCCTGGATGGGATAATTCTGCTAGATGGAATAGGATCTCGACCTAAAGGCATAGTGTAGTAGCGTCGAATGGTGATGGAATTGTATGTTGAAAATTTATATTTAGAGTCTAAAAATTTACCTCGTATGGAGTAATTTGAGCATAAGATTGTGTAGCTTGTAAAAATTCTTCTTTGGTAAATTGCATTTGTAGATTACCCCTGGCCAAACTTAGATAAACTCTTTTTATAAGCTCCATCTTTCCGAGAAGACTGTTGATGGCTTGATAGAAAGGGTAACGGACCTAAATTTGGTACATAGGAGACAATAAAGTTTATCGCACATTTTATTTTAGTGTTTGGTCCAGTATATCCCGAAAATTTCGTGATTTTTTACATCCCTCTCCTAAAAATTTGCCCAAACTCGTTTTGTTCCGGACCCAGCTGTTAAGACATAAATCCCAAGGCGAGTAATCCTAATAATTATACTTTATGTGTACTAGTAGCACCACCAGAAACAGCGACTAGATTATTTCGAACAAATTCTGTTAATAAATGTCCTTTGACGGTGGTCATGATTTTATAAAAGTCCATAGCTGTGATGCTCCCATCACCTTCTTTGTCGAATCTAAATTTTTTAAATTTAGAAATTCAGAAAAAACTCAGACAAGTAAGGGAACACCTAGCTCACTCCCAGACGAAACAAAAATTATGGGGAATCTTCTCATTCTGTCTGCTAATAACAAACAGCTTACTTTTTAAAAGCCTGTATACCCTGTTCTTCATAAAAATCGTGTAGCAGTTGACAAAAGGCCAGATATTGAATGGATCTGCTTTTATTTCTAGAAAATTATTCTTTTCATTGATAACAAAAAAATGCTTACGCTCCAAAATATTTTTTAATAAACTCAGAATTGAAATCAAAATCCAATTCCATCAATGGAGTTGTATGTCTGATAACTTTTTCAAATTCATCGGCCGTAATAGACTCGGAAGCATTGTTGTCAAAAATTTCGAAGGCAGTTAGGTATAAGGCATCTGGGCTAAAAATTATTTTAAGATAATTAAATTTGGATTATGGACTTACGCACAAAGACTTGCTTCAAAGGCACAAAACTCCTCGAATGAGATTAGACCATCTTTTGAGGTATCTGCGGCACTAGCTAGAAGTCTAACTGTTTCTTTGTTATAGTTTGGTTCGGTGTATAGTCCTAGGTATCTAAAAATAATAAATTTGCATATTTTTAAGTGATAAAAGTGACGGAGACCCCTTGATTCGTTTTAATAAAGGATAGACCTTGATTCGTTTTTAATAAAGGGTAGATTTTAACGGGGAGCATTCTCGGGAATGTCGCTCGGAGAAACAATGGCGCGGAGCTCTCAAGTCCTGGTACTGACCAAAATTTAACATTTTGCATCAAAAAATGATCAAAATCTATCCTTTTTCAACAAAAATGACCAAAATTTACCACAAATCAAGGGGACAGGGGAGAGGGGTGTCACTAAGTCTCTATGACAAGACCAAAATAGTGACAAAAGTCACTAATTAATGACTTTATGGAAGCCCTATTTGAAGAGGTTAAGGCCCCGGACCGGAATATTGGGGGCTAGGGTTTCGGGGAACCGTTCAATTTCGATCCCTATAGGAGCCTGATATTATTCATTTATCACTCACTTTCGAACAAAATCTTCATCAGTCATATACTTTTTCCCATCCTTTTGAATCACGCTGGCGTATCTTTCGAAAATTTGGCGCAAATTTTCCGGTTTAGCTCGCGGAATACCAGCCAAAATTTCTGGCGCATCACATTTTGCTGTTCGAAGAAGAGGGATGGATGGTATAGAAGTTAAAGATCGATGGAGATTTTGAAAAATTCCAGAAATCTAAAATTTATATGAGACTAAAAAATTGGAATTTAAAATGTCTTACTAGATTTGTTTTATACCCATATATAGCAGTTTTTTCGTTTGGCGATGCTTCCGTCATTTTGGCCGGTGCTACCCTAAAAATTGATTTTTAGGGTGTCCCAAAAAGGGAAAATTTTGGGATTTTTTCACTTTTTTTAATTTTCACAAAAATAGCCTATAAGGGATTTTTCTATGCGAGGAATCGATTACGCACATTTTGATCACGCTTCCCTGACCCTGATTCAGGGAAGAGAGTGTGTATTGACGCTAAGATAGGTTAAATCATTGTTAGGGAAGCGTTTTCAAGGTCCGACAATGACCGCAATCGATTCCTCGCATATAAAAACTCCCTATAGAGTTATTTTGATGAGAATTAAAAAATTTGAAAAAATCGCTTAAAAATCACAAAATTGCTCCCTTTTGGGACACCCTGTAAAATTTTATCGAATTTCTTGTCAAGAGTAAAAAGAATCGCATCTCTAGTGAAGTGGCACGCCTCACTTTGCACTCAAATGGTCGAGAGTTCGACCCATTCAAGGGCAAAAACATTATTTGATGAATTCAAAAAAGTAAAGAAACTTCTCCCCTAAAAGTCATAGAATTTTTTCTTGAAACTTTCATTTTTTTCTTGAAATACTATCTACTGAGCCATACGATCGAGGATTCCAACTCTCTAGAGATCACGATCGTATGACTCAGTGAATAGTTTTTTAAGGGGAAAAATGAAAGGCATTCTTCGACCAATTTTATGTGGGTTTGAATTAACAACTTTTTTGAATCGGTTTTTGCCCCTAGCGGGATCAAACTCTCGATCATTTGAGCAAAGAGAGACGCTTTATACTTTACCAATAGTCATTTCCACTCATAATGGAAAAAGGTCCGCAAGCGATGGCACAGTACAATTGGTTATAGGCGCTAACGATGAAAAGTTCAAGTCCCGCTTCGTCCAATTGTTTTAACTTTTTTTGCCATTTTATTTTTTAAAGAAAATCTGTATTTTTTATAACTCGCCAAGACGAATAAAATGACACCAAATTATTAAATTAGAAAATTGTTTTGGGTTATTGAAGCAAAAACATGAATCAGAATTTTCGTTTCAACCTAAAACAATTTTCAAATTTTATAATTGTGGTACGATTTTAGGCAATTTGTAAAAGTACGACTGCGCCGAACACGCCGAACGGGGCGCCGAAAACCACAAACGGGTCCCAATTAGGCCTAAGCCTACGCCTAAACCTAAAGCCTAGGCCTGAACCTAGGCTTAGGCCTGAACCTAGGCTTAGGCCTAAGCCTAGGCCTTAGGTTTAGGTCTTAGGCCTAATTGGGACCCGTTTGGGGTGTTCGGCGCAGTCGTACTTTTACAAATTGCCCGATTTTATTCGTCTTGACGAGTTATAAAAAATGTCTACTTTCTTTTTTGAAAAAATACAATGGCAAAAAAAAAATAAAAACAATTAGGCACAAGTCGGACTAGAACTTTTCATCGTTAGTGCTTAATTGACCAATTGCATTGCGCCACCGCACATGGACTTATTTCCATTTGGGAGGAAACGGACTATAGGTGGTGGCTATAGTGTCTTTCTATACCAAATATACTTGGTATTGTATAATGAAAAAAATATGCTCATGCGCATAGACATCATTTTTTCGGGCGGCTTTTATATTAGCTATAAAAAGTCAAGAACTAAAAAAGCGACTTGAAACTATATTTTTTGGTAGTTCTATCGATTTTTTAATACAAAAAAATCTCCAATATGATTTTTTTTATGACAAATCAATTAGTACAATACAAAATCAAATTTGATAAGAAAACAGTTTTAACACAACACTATAAAATTTCGAGTGCACAAAAACTCCAAAAGTGCTAAAATAGTTGTAAAACAAGTGGCAAAAAAAAATCAAATGCCGTCAGATTTGGTTCAAGTTGAACCGAGCACAACTAAAGAAAAAAATCTTCTACAGCCGCCCTCGGTTTCTCACTCTCTTTCGCAGGTTTTATCATTGTCAGGCAAGGCCAAGCCGGGCGCCTGAGTTAATCAAACGACAGAAGACGCATGGGAGAAAAAAAGATGAGCATGGAATTCACGTGGCTTTTCGATACTAACCTAGACTAGAAAAAAGGATGCAGTGAGTATAAAATCGAGTTAATTTGATAATTTGTAAATGGAAAATTGAAAAAATATTCAAATTAAAAAATTGTAATCTTTTTCAAATATGCGTTCGATATTTTAAAGCATGGGAAGATAGAGAGAAAAGTTCTGACCTAGTAGTAAAAATTTTCACCATCCTATGTTTAAAGGAGTCAGTTTTTTAAAGCTTTGTGCTTTCAGGAAATCTGACTAGATTGTTCATCATTCTCTTGTCTCTCTTAAATCATTGACGAGTCAGAATCTTTATATAATTCTTATGATTATTAGAACTTTTTACCCCTCCAACCCCACTATATAAAATTAGTTGTTATTTCTCTCAAACCCATCATATAAAAATTAAATTTAAAAAAATTATAAAAAAACATATAGATGAGCTTAGAAATGAAAAGTGTCTATAAGTATCCAACAAAGCAAACAAAAAATTATTTATTCCTATATACAAACATATAATATTAGGAAAAGATAGACATTTAAAAAAGATTTACATTAAAGCGAAGGTTTAAAAATAGTTTGGCGATTTGAAACACTAGCAACTGTTGTAAAATTATGAAGGAAAAGAAACATATACAAGGTGCGGATAAACTATTCGTGATTTTATAATCTTAATATATAGGGCTCCAGAAATCCGTTCTAGAAAAAAATTTTCAGTATTGAGCAAGAATTTATGTTGAATGCGATCCAATCAGTTTTTTGATCATAAGTCATGTTTTCACGTCAATATCCAGACCTTTTCAAAAAATTGTGCCGTAAAGATGTATCCTTATTTTAAACTGTTGATATTTGGCTATATAAGCCGAGTTTTGACGAAATTTTCGATATTGCTAGGTTTTCCTACGCGCTGAACGAAAACCTACCGTTAATTTTTTCGTAGACCTCGGGAATACGGCTAAAAATGGCTTACAATTTTAAGCCTTTTTAGGGTATACGAAAACCCCTCATAAATATACCCTCGTAGGGATAATTTTCAGTAGTCAAAATCAAAAAATTTACGCTCAAAACAACTGGTCGGATCATATTCAGCATAAACTCTTTCCTAATACTGTAAATTTTTTTGTCGAAATAGGATTTCTGGAGCCCTACATATTAACAAGGGAAGGTCACCAATTGATGGTGCGACTTAAAAAAAATGTCCATATTCTTGTAGAGCATCCCTGGTTTGCCTTTATTTTTTGTGGAATTAGCTGATTATGGTTACACCCCGTTGAGCTAATCAATCAACCCTGAAAATTTCATTTTTCAGAGCCTTTGCATATAATATTTTTTCAACACACTAGAGACATAAGCTCAATGGTCTAGTTGGTAAATCGCTCGCCCGTTATTAGAGAATATGGGCTGTGGTGTAGAGAAGGAGGAGGGATATGTGTTTCACGAAATTCCTAACAATCCCCAATCATAAAGTCATCTTTATATGTAAAATTCGCTTACCCCATCTGACTTTTACCTTGCACCGTGTGGTCTTGTTCAGAGATTCTTGAGGCGAAGCGTCGGAAATAATACTTTTTGACACAAAATCTTTCTCTTGCACCAAAGCTCGACTAACTTCTAGTATTCAATTCGCGATCGGTCTTGTTCAGAGATTCTTGAGACGAAACGTCGGAGGTAATACTCTTGCCAAAAATATCTAAAAATTGAAACTTTTAGGCCCTCTTAGCGCAATAAATAACAGTTCGGGTTCAGCGACCCTAATGAGTAACATAAGTAAAGCTTTCATAAAATTCTTTTATTTTTGATTTCAAAACAACCACAACAATACAATTATAGGTTGTTTTTTCGGGAAATCACGAACTCAGGATTTTGAAGAAAAAAGTTTTTTTAATTTTCGTTTCAATAATAAATTAATATTGAAAATCAGGCAATAAAAGTAAGAAAATTTTAATGAAAAATACGTAATTTTCAAAATGCTACTCCTCCAAATTAACAGATTTTTGAGAAATTTTTTCGCAAAAACGAAGAGGAAGTCTAGCTCTACAACACCAAGGTCTCCGATTTTGCAAATTTTGCTTTTTTTGTGAATAAAATGCCCCTCAAAAAATGGTACTAAGTAGTACCATTTTTTTCACAAAAAAAAATAAAATTTGCAAAATCGAAGACCTTGGTATTGTAGAGCTAGATTTCCTCTTCATTTTTGCGAAAAAATTTCTCAAAAATCTGTTAACTTGGTGGAGGAGTAGCGTTTTGAAAATTAAGTATTTTTCATGTATTTTTCAAAAATACGTAATTTATAAAACGCTACTCCTCCGCCAAGTTAACAGATTTTTGAGAAATTTTTTCGCAAAAATGAAGAGGAAATCTAGCTCTACAACACCAAGGTCTTCGATTTTGCAAATTTTATTTTTTTTGTGAAAAAAATGGTACTACTTAGTACCATTTTTTGAGGGGCATTTTATTCACGAAAAAAGCAAAATTTGCAAAATCGGAGACCTTGGTGTTGTAGAGCTAGACTTCCTCTTCGTTTTTGAGAAAAAATTTCTCAAAAATCTGTTAATTTGGAGGAGTAGCATTTTGAAAATTACGTATTTTTCATTAAAATTTTCTTACTTTTATTGCCTGATTTTCAATATTAATTTATTATTGAAACGAAAATTAAAAAAACTTTTTTCTTCAAAATCCTGAGTTCGTGATTTCCCGAAAAAACAACCTATAACAGTGAACGACCAAATTAGGCAGAAAATTGTCTCAAGATTATTTCACGTTTCCTTCGACAATTTTCCGACAACATTCAAAGCCAGACGGGAGATAAAGGCACACAGTGCAAAAGTTTGGAAATAAGTACTCAAACCCAAGGCACGGAACTCGTAGACGACAGCCAGCAATTGGAATGAAACCACCACCGGCCTATAAATTGCCAAGAAGCGAGTTTTAACCGAAGAATCGACAGATCACCGCCGTCGGCTCAACGGCCTATTTTGTTTATGTTTTGAATTTGTTTGTATATTATAACGAAAAATCCTTTTTTTTTATTAAATTCAAACTCAATCTTTTTTCTTTTCAAATTATTAAATAGGCTGTTGAGTCGACGGCGGTGGCGCTGTCGATTCTTCGGTCAAAACTCGCTTCTTATCAATTTATAGGCCGGCGGCGTTGTGGTTTCATGCCAATTGCTGGCTGCCGTATCGCTGGTCTCGGTTCTGGTAGTTCGGCAGTTTCATGCCAATTTCTGTCTGTCGTCTACGAGTTCCGTGCCTTGGTTTTGAGTACTTATTTCCAAACTTTTGCACTGTGTGCCTTTATCTCCCGTCCTGGCTCTGAATGTTGTCGGAAAATTGTCGAAGGAAACGTGAAATAATCTTGAGACAATTTTCTGCCTAATTTGGTCGTTCACTGTTAATTGTATTGTTGTGGGTGTTTTAAAATCAAAAATAAATAAAAGAATTTTATGAAAGCTTTGCTTATGTTACTCATTAGGGTCGCTGAACCCGAACTGTTATTTATTGCGCTAAGAGGGCCTAAAAGTTTCAATTTTTAGATATTTTTGGCAAGAGTATTACCTCCGACGTTTCGTCTCAAGAATCTCTGAACAAGACCGATCGCTAATTGAATACTAGAAGTTAGTCGAGCTTTGGTTCAAGAGAAAGATTTTGTGTCAAAAAGTATTATTTCCGACGCTTTGCCTCAAGAATCTCCGAACAAGACCACACAGTGCATGTAAAAGTCAGGTGGGGTAAGCGAATTTTACACATAAAGATGACTTTATGATTGGGATTGTTTAGGAATTTTGGGAAACACATGCCCTCGCCTCCTCTACGCCACAGCCCATATTCTCCAATAATCTAGGGGGGAAGGGAATATTGTAGTTGACAAGGAACACTCTCAATTTTACTTCCTCCGATTTTGCCGAAACCGGGCTTAAAATGCTCCTCATACCCGATTTAATTTTTTTTTGAATTTTTGGCCCAAACGATCAGTCTTAGCATATAAAAAGACTAAAAATGGCATTTTTAACCAAAAATCGCATTTTTTTAATGGCAAAAATAGTCATTTTTTGAATTGTTTATAAATACATTGTTTGCTCTACAATTTTTAGAATCTTTTTATGTTTGAGATTATTTCTTTTTAGACCTCACCCTTCAAATGTTAAAATGGTGTTCAAACATATCAAAAAATTCTACGGTAATTTGCCGCAACAATATGATACACACTTGCGTACAATTGCAGTTATTCTTTTATTTTCGGGTGGAATCTATGGCATTGTCCGGACTACTAAGTACATAAAAAATAGTACCCATCAATATGGGTATCGCCGAACACATGAAGAAATGGAAGATTATCTATTGAGCAAGGACTATGAAGAAAGAAAAAAATTTTGAATCGAGAGAAAATTGTAATTTTTTTGTATTTTGTGTATTATTAATAAAGGGTGAGCCAAAAAGTGAATTTTCGCGATTTTTTAGAACCTGAAAATGTAAATATGTATTGTTTCTAAAATCATTCTATAGGTAATTTTATACGGGAATCGATTGCGCGCATTCAGAACCCTGAAATTGCTTTCTGCCTGATTCAGGGAAAACTTGCATTTTTGAAGCGAAAAAGGATCGTTTTAGCATATTCAAAAACCCATTTGTTTCATGGATCAGGGTTAGAGAAGCATTTTCAGCGATCGGGTATGCGTGTAATCGATCTCCACATTAAAAAATAAATAAATTTCTGAATTCCAAAAATCACAAAAATTCACTTTTTGACACACCCTGTATATTAAACATTTTTTAATACAGGAAGAATCGTTGAATCAGAACTACAATTAAATTTGTCTAAATCCACTTTGCCATTTTTTACTTTTTCATAATGATAGCGAACCTAAATTTGATCTTTTTTACTAAATATACCACTAAAAATTTACATGAGGTAGATTCAAATAGAACTCAGAATGGGGGATAAATTTAGCCTTAGCGTTTAAATAAGTTCTATTAAATAATCTCTCGTGCCAACAAGCAATAGCACCAAAATCAAATTCAGGCAACATCTTATTTAGCATAATGTTAGGGAATGATTCGAATTTAAAAACATCTTCCACGCCATAAACGCAAATTCCATGTCTGAGATGTTTTGATTCACAATCTGGCGGAGGGTCACCCCATGACCATATTGATTGTCTAAAAGAAAAAATGCTCACCCTGATAAAAATTTTCTAGTTTTTCACCAAAAAGGACCGAAATTGTCATTTTTTTAACAAAAAAAAATATCTCAATTTCTTAACTCTTACCTTGTAATACTTCCCACGCCCATGTTGTATCTATCCAAACACCAGTGAGTAAACCCTCCTGGGGCACCTATAGCATCAGCTGCGTTTATTGTAGCCAGCATGGTCTCTTCCGGCGAAGCAGGCCTTTTATATTGCAACATTTCCATAAATTTAGTTAAATTCAATGAATTGATTAAAAAGTCAGCCATGGATCGTGAAATACATGATTCAACCAAAGATTTTGCAAATGATAACTTATGTGGAAGACCAGTGGATGAATTAAAATTTCGCTGTGCTAAAAATGTTTATAATCAATTATTTTTTAGACAAGGAGTCTCTCTTACTTTTTTATGTGAAAAAACAATAGGACTTTCTCGTAGGATAAGCAACGAATACATGGGCAGGGGTCTGAATATGAAATGTTTTCGGAAGTTGCCTTTATACTCCCGCATTTTTGGCCTGGCGACCTTTATTGTCCGCCAAAAAATTTGAGACCCCACCCCGCAAATTTTAGATTTTGCTACTATTTTACTTCCCCCCCCCCCACAATTTTTTCGGAAATATGACTCCCTCTGCACATGTATGAAGCAGGCAATGGAAAGGGGAACCCAGTGACGTAGATAAGGGGCTGAGGTGGAGGACATGTGCCCCTTAGAGGGCAGAAATTCCGAAAAAATCCCGAATCATAAGGGCCTCCTTTATGTTTTTTGGAAAAATTTTTGGACTTCAGCCGAAAATTTGGGAGAGAGGCCTTCAAATGCGGAGAGGGGACGGGAAGTATACTTATGGACCCGCTCCCACATATACTCCCTCACAAATTCGGCTGAAGGGGATGAATAGGGCTCTAAATAAAAAACACAAAAGCAAAAAACATACGATCTTGGAACAACTTCAAATTGTCAAAAGTCCAATTTTGCGTTGTATCAATTCTATTCATAAACTGACTCATATCATGCGTCGTAATATCATTTGTACCATTAAACCAAGTGAAAATTTGTACCAACTCATAATTTGTGCGCAAAATAATATCATAATTCTAACATAAGTCTAGCAGATTTTAAGCAGTCCGATCCAAACACCTACTTGCATCAAAATAAGATATTTCCAAGAATATTTTAAAAGCTCTTTTAAGCATTCCATATAAGCATAATTGTGATTGTGGCCAGTGCTATCCATATCATATTCTTTTTGTGTTATGATGACATTGGGCAGGCATTTGGATAAGTCATTCAAGCGTTGCTTGAATAATTTGGATGCTTTGATGTCGATAGAAAAACAGTAAAAATTTTGGGGTGCATATTCAGCGGATAGTTCCATCTCGTGGAAGAGGTAGTCCTAAAAGTCAGAATTGATGGTAGAATACCCTTGTTAGATCTTATGAGGATACCACCATACGAAGTTTAAAAAACCCCAATCTTAAGGGTCCCCTTATGTTTTTTGGGGGGAAAACAGTCTTTTTTGGAGGAAGTGCCCCCCCCCCCCAATCGACCCTTCTCCCTACGCCATACCCCCGCCCCAGTTCCGATTTGAAAAACTTGTTTGGAATTTTGACATAGACAAAACCCTAGTTATAGACGTATAGACAAAACCCTGGTTCATCTCTTTTGAATTAATCCATTACCTTATAGACAATTTTTGCATAGGCTATAGGAAATCTTGTTTCTTCATTAGAAATTGACTTTATAGGAAAATATGAACGTTCTTTTATTGAAATACAGTCCGTTTTTAGCTCATCAGCATCATTATATACAGTTCTATTATTCCTTACTTCATCGATATATTTACTATCCCTTTCTAATATTCTTTGACATTGTAATCCATATCTTTTTGACATGGGAATGAAATTAACTGGGGTTTTACTTATAGATATTCTACTTCTGACTAAAATATAAAACCATTTCCATGGAAATCGATTTTTGAATCAAATTTTTTACCCCTAGATGATTTTTCCCTGGAAAATGATGTTTTACAAAACTGCTACCCATAAAATTTCGGGTTGAAATGATCACTTAGGGACAATTTTCTATGCA
>OZJO01000988.1:9948-33795 GCA_900406225.1 Acrobeloides nanus | reverse complement strand
TTGATTTTCTAGTATTTCCATCAATGGCTTGTTCGGTGTTTTTTGGGTTTTGATCAGTGTTTGAATCTGTTGTGTTGCACAACACAACAGAACATCTATTGTACAACAGATTTAAACACTGGCTTTAATTGGCTTTTTGGTTGGAATTTCTTCCTCTTCATCATCCTCCCTCTCAACCCCATCAAAAATTACCCCCAGACGAACAATTTTGATAAAAAATTTTGGTTGCGATCCCTCTGCCGAACTAATGCCAATAACTAAATTGATAGCTAATTATAATTATAAACTACGACTGGCGAAAATTGAAAAAATTTAATTTGCCGTGAAATTACAGAGTGATTAAAAAAGGCAATTTTTGTAATTTGTACATGAATTTGTGAACCGGAAATTTTTATCTAAAAATGGCACATGGGTAAGTTTATGCGGGGAATCGATTGCGTGTATTCCCGACACGTAAAAACGCCACCCTTATTAAGCGAAAAAATCCGAAAAATGACCATTTTCGCTTCAAAAACCCAATTTTTCCTTGAATAAGGGTCATACGTGGGCAACGGGGGTGCAAACCCCCTTGATTGATTCACTCAAAAAGCCGAAAATTGAGAGGGATCACCGCATGGACCCGCCAAACATATGAGGTGGTCCATAAAAATTGGGCGTCAGAAGACTACTAAAAAAAGGTCCTTTTTTTATTAAAATCTTAGCCGAATTTAATGAGGTGATGGGTGGACTACCTCATCGGGGGTCCCCTCACCCACCTTCCCGACCTATGATCGCCTCATTAAAGTGCCAACCCCCCCCCCCACCTACGTGCCCATGTATGATAAGGGTCAGCATTTTCAGGATTCAGGAATGCGCAAAATCGATTTCCAGCATAAAATAACCTCCTAGTGGAGTCATTTTTAAATTTCGGGTCCCAAATTCATGTAAAAATCACAAAAATTCACTTTTTTGAATCACCTTGTAGATAATAATTGAGTGTCTTATTAAGATTGTTCATTCAAGCCAGTCATTGAGGAATTCGGTAATGGTATCAGTGTCCCTATAAATAATAAACTTATTAAATTCTTAAAATATATGTTTTTGTGGGTAGGAGACTTTTGTGCCGTCACATATGCGCACCTGACTTTCACGTTTGAACTCTATAATTACGCCCCTACATATCTAATAATAATTTCTAATAATTTCGCCCCGACTTGTAAAATATCCTTCAAAAGAGGAAAAAATCTGTAAAATCCTAATCAACTAACCATTTTTCAACATTCAAACTTCTTTGTGGTTGTCCATCATGATTTTTCAAGACGATAGTTGGTAGAGTTCCACGCACATGTTTCACCTTCAATTTGCTGCCCCATTGATCTTTTAGCTCGCTTTTTACAAAGTCTAAAAATTCATTCCTTTTTTCCAAAGTTAAAAGTGCAAAAGGTCTTACGATTAACTTGTGGGAAACGGTGCAAATTACACTCGCATATCTCGATTTGCGCCATAGGAAACTTCTAAAAACAAAAACGGTTTCCTGTTTATATTATTTTCGTATCCTTCCAATTAATTCAAATAACTTTCGAGAAAGTGCAAAGGTACAAACCTCGTGAGTGTCGACTTTGTCCTTTGTACAACACCTCTGGCAATCGGTTAGGATCTGCTCCAGCTGAAATTGCGTCAAGATATCACAGGCGGAACACTTCAAGGTGTTGACATTGAAACCGAGCTCTTTGCATTCATCTGGAGTATAAGTTAATTCGGATGTTGCAAGTAGGCAATTAATCTAAATTAAATAGTTTAATTGGATTTAAAAATAATCGCAATTCGAATTGATAAACAAACAAATTCAAACTTACTAAAAATACCGCAAATGAAATTAGGTATTTAGTGAGCATTGTTGAATTCGGAAATTAGCAATTATAAAACAATAAATGCGCACAAATGATGAATATTAGAATTATCTAAAAATTATAAGTACACGTTATGCCCGAGAGATTTAAAAATTGGTCCATAATTAACACGACACTTCTTTTTTGTAGCATTATGCCAAGTTTTATTACAATTCTTGGCTAAAAATATATACGTTAATAGTGCTACAAAAAGTATGTCTAGCTTGATTGAATAAGGCTTTAGCCTCTGGTATAAGTCAAGTCCTAAAATATGAAGCAAGAAGTTATAGCTGCATCCGTAGACCTCTGGTCGAATATTTTGAGTCAACCACCTAGTTCAAATGTAAATGATATATGGAAGGACCATTTGAGAATATGCGAGACTCTCGATCTTATTGAAGAACACCAAATTAAGTATCATTTTGATGAGGGTATGTTATAATAATAACTTTTCAAGACTAAGGGAACTTTGACATTTGAAAAAATGGTTCGGATCTAGAAGCAACTCGAGCGGGCCACGGAGGCCAACAGTAGATCAAGATCTGCTCAGGTTGTTTCTAAAACCGGGCCAATGATTGTGAGGTGAACCTATCTTCGGAGCTTATGCACTTCGGCCCCCCCCAAATTTGGTAGGGCCTACCTGCACTGATCAGTGCAGTTTGGCCCCCCCCCAAAATTCGCATAAATCAAACATTTTGGGGGGGGGCCGAAGTGCATAAGTTCTATCTTCTTTGTACACCCTTCAAATCCGAGCCTGTTTTCAATATTTTTTCTAAATTCGAATTTAGCTTTCGGAATCCTACTACATTAAACGTGTAATGTGTGTCGAGATCTCTGAAACGTTTGATTTAAACTAGAGTCGTACGGGATCGAGACTAGAATTTTCAGTTGGGACCGGGATTAAAAATTTTTTTCAAAAAACATAATGGTCCCCCGTTATGACTTTTTACCAAAAGCGACCAAAATTTGGTAAAATTTTTACAATCAAAATTTATCACCAAAATTTCACACATATAAATGATAACAAAAATTTCAATAAACTATAACGATTTCGGAGCGTATCGGCATAAATGAATTCAGACTTGGGGAATAATCTTTCACTGCAAATTAAAGTCGCAGGAATCGAGTAGAAGATGCGTTCGAGCCGAGCCAAATCAGGAAATTGTGCTGCATTTAACCTCCACCATTCAACGAATTGTGCTGCATTTAATCTCCACCATTTTTGTCAGCAGGGTCATCGAAGAAGTATAACGAATCATTTCGTCCGATCATAATTCGAGCCAAAAGTTCATCCGAATTTTCCTATTCATTGCAGTCTTAGAAACGATAAATTGAGCATTGTCTTCTGTTGCTGTAAAAAAGCTGAAAATTAGGATTTACAAATCTAAAAAGCTCACCTCCTCAAATGCCTACCTATTTCGGAGCGTATCGGCATGAGTCCAGCCTTTTAGAATAATCTTCCACTGCAAATCGAAGTCGCAGGAATCAGGGTCATACATGGGCAAGCAGGGGGGAGGGACAGAATCCGAAAATAAGAAGTGTGTCCATGTAATTTTGGTCAAAAATTTAAGAAGTGGGACGTTGTTGGTCAAAAATTTACTAAGTGGGTCCAAATATAGGTATTTTTACCTATATATTTTTTAAATCTATATTCGATAAAAAAGTTTATCGAAAACGAGCGAAAAATGCCGATTTTCGATATTTTTGGACGGCAACAACTTATGTTACAGCCCAATAACATATACACGTTCCTTTCAAACCTATCTAGCTTTTTATTTTAAACCCAATTTAAAAAATTCGTCTTGTAGATTGTCAGGGAGACCCTTCTGCATAAAAATAAGGATGGGTTTTTTTGTGAATCGTCGTTTTAAGGAAGATATGGAATTCTTACTCTTTTTTTTTGAAAAAATGACCAATTTTCTGCCAAGGGTGATCATGTTTCAAAAAGCATCAACTTTTTTATTTTAAGCTCAATTTACAAAATTTCGTCTTGTCGGGGAGACTCTTCTGCATAAAAATCAGGATGGGTTTTTTTGTGAATCGTCGTTTTAAGAAAGATATGGAATCCTTAAGTTTGAAAAACACTCATTTTTGGCAGAAAATTTATAGGTATTTTTCCGATATGTCGGCACACACTTTTTGCCGTTTTTCTATGGGTTGAAACATACGTGATGAAATTTTAAATCCAAAGATAAATGTGATAAACATCCAAAGAAAACAATCGAGAAAAACAATATTCAATAAAATGAATTAATTACGTGGATAATTTGCCTTGAATTATGAATTAATTACGTAGATAATCTGCTAATAGGGTTAAAATAAAGTTTTCTCATATTTTCCTGGAAAGCTATCGAGAAAATATATTAGATTTAACCCTCTTAAAGTTCAAATGGAATTTATCTTTTGTAATTTTTTCAATACGATAATCAATAAATGCAATGCAAAAAAAATCCACTAATCGCTAATGCAATTAGCAAAGATCAAAATAGTATCGTTTTATCAGCTTTTGTTTTTGACGAGTTGCTAGCGGAAAAAATCGTATTAGTCGACCTATCACTTTATTTTCCATAGTTATTACAATTCAGGCAATTCGTGTTAATGTACAAACCAATTTGAATTGGACAGAAACAAAAGTCTGAAAGTTACAACGATAAGTGATATACTAGGAAATTTGAACATGAGAATGATGTTAAAGTTTTCAACTGAGATCTTCCAAAATCCAGTCTTAGATTTGAAAACAATCCCGATGGAGATTGGGGTTGAGAATCCCGGTTCCGACTTCGGGACCGGGATCTGAAAAAAGCTGGGATTCCCGGGACCTCCTGTACAACTCTAGTCTAAACCCAGAACGCTTTTTAACGAAGAGCGTCGCGTGTTGTTCGGATTCACAACTCCCCCCGAGCGCTCGGCTCTCGGTACTTTAATTGGTTGACAATCTTTTTTTAGATCGCTTATCAAAGTTAAACGATTTTCAAAATTGGGCTGACAAATTGGGTATAAAATACGACGGGGTTGCTGTAAAAGAAACTGAAATGGGCTTATCTTTGGTGGCTAAAGAAGATTTCCCGAGTGATGCAATCGTTGTCAAAGTGCCTAGGAACGCCATTTTGTCTGTCGAATCCGAAAATATTGATGAACCTATGAGGCACATCACACCTTTAGGAAAATATTCAAAAGATTTTTTTAAGCTATATCTTGGGCACGGATCAAGTTGTCCGGTCGGTCGATCATGTTGGTTTGGCATTAATCCTAGCCAATGAGATGCTCAAGCCTGCTAGTAAGTGGAAGGAGTACTTGTCCATTCTTCCGCCTAGTTATTCTACGCCTTTATTCTTCTCGAAAGAGCAGCTTCAGGTATAAAAATAATTTTTCCAAGTGGACTAGTCCACTCGGAAAAAAGCCCTATAATAATATTCAAAAAAGTTTATGTATTACAACGAAAACATGAACCCAAGTTCAAATTTCAAACGCAATTTTCTCGAAAGCTACAACGATTCAGAGGTTGACGTAAAAACGAAAAATTCTCCATTTTTCATGATCTTTCCAAATATAGGATTTTTTTCCGAGTAGACTGATGCTTGAAATTTAAAAATTTTTTAATTTTTCTTCCTTTTTCAGCAAATGAAACCGTCACCAGCATTTGAAGAAAGCGTATTGATGTTTCGGACGGTTGCAAGGCATTTCATTTACTTCTTCATGAGATTAGTCAGTGAAAAGAACTTATCGGTATACACCCTCTCAACTGCTATATTAGAAAATTTTGTTGGCTATCACGGAACTTTTTATTGAATCAGGCAACGTGTACATTGAAACGAAAAGGAACGTGGATCCTTATATAGCTATTTGATGCATCCCTGCGTGGTCGTATGGCGGGAAAATCAGGATTAGTTAGTACTAATCCTTAATTTCTTGTCATAGACCAGTTTGTATTAGTATAAAGTAGTAGTAGTTTGTAATAGTAATATGTAGTAATAGTAGTTAGTAGTAGTATTATTAGTAGTAGTTTGTACTACTAGAAACTACTACTACCACTACTAGCAGTAGCAACTACTACTAATATTTTCCCGCCATACGACCACGCAGGAATGCATCAAAAGACTATAAGGATCCACGTTTTTTTCGTTTCAATGTACACGTTGTCTGATTCAATAAAAAGTTTTGTGGTAGCCAACAAAAAATTGCGACTATAACATTGTTTTTTTTCTAATTTAGAAAAATAAGAGGAAAATCCTCCAAAATGCTCCCTTTGCTCGAACTTCATTAAATTTGCAAAATTTTACTTTCGATCTCTATAAATGGTGTGTCTCAACCGTGTCAACAAGGATCAATATGATTCCTAGTCTAATCATGGACGGAGAAAATGAGTTGCAGACAAGAATGGTAGTGTTTGTAAAAGATTTTGGAGCTACTACACAATAGGGGGAGGGGGAGAGTACCCACATGAAAAAATTTTCAAAAATTTTTCCTAGAAATAACCCCTCTAGGGGTAAAAACATGCGGGAAATGATCAAATATTCAAATTTAGGTGCCATCTCTGATTCCATTCATGGACTTGGCGAATCATGCTCGAAAGTCGACAAACCCAGGAAGTGTCTATTTTGATGTAGAGACAGACTCGGTTGATCTCCAATTAAAGTCGAGCGTAGACTCGGGTACCGAGATCTTCATCTATTATGGTGCGAGGACAAATAGGAAATTCTTCGTGCACAATGGTTTTGTGCCGGAAGAAGTCAACCCAGATGATTTTTATGAACTTCGATTGGGTAATAAATTTTTTGGTCTCCCAAGGGACCAAACAATTTAGTCTAAAAAATGACATTTTTGCCTCAAAAAAATTAATTTTCGGCATACAAAAAAAGAATAAAAATGGCAATTTTGGCCAAAAATGCACTTTTTGTGTCAAAAATAGTCGTTTTTTGATAGTTTTTAGTGAAAACGATTTTGGGGGGAATTTACTCTCGCTTACCCCAAAAACTTTGGGGTAAGCGAGAGTATTTTGAAAAATTCGGAAACATCCTATATTCGTAAAGATCATGAAAAAGGGAGCATTTTCGTTTTTACGACACCCTCTGAATCGTTATAGTTTTCGAGATAATTGCGTTTGAAATTTTGAATTTGTTACAAGCTCTTCGTTGTAATACACAAACTTTTTTGAATTTTTTCAAAAAAAAGTTTGTGTATTACAACGAAAACATGGACCCAAATTCAAATTTTTTTTTTAAATTTCATCCCTACTTTAGGCTTACCAAAAAACGAAAACTCGTTTTGGAAGTTTGAATGGCTTGAGAAGAAAGAGATTGTGCTGGATCGCAATTTTTACATCTTCAGACTATACCAACAAGAAATCGAACAAGGCACACTAGAGTCACCAGGCTTGAGCAGATTATTGGAATTTTCGAAGACGTTTGTCGCCCAAAACGTAGAAGACTTGAGTCAAGCGGAAAATAATGAAAAATCAACAAAGTTCCTTACTGATCGAATACGGTTGCTGTTATTAGGTTATAAAGATTTACCATCTCAAGAAGGCCAAGAGGATGATCTCATAAGCAAATTCATTTGGCGTCTAAAGAACTCGGAAAAGAAGATTCTCGAAGGTCTTTTGGAAATTTTGAGTCACAAATAATGAATGAACAAACTCATGCTTAGTCTTTCAAAAAAGTTTTTTTTGACAAATTTGCCTTTTATTGTTGCTTTATTTTTGACTATCCCAGAACCTGTGCAAATTTGATTTCTATTTTATCGGCACTAGGTCTATCCTCACGGAAAATTTTCATAGACTTTCACACGGACTTAAATTGTTCATTTTTTGTCTTACTCTGATATTTGGGATAAAAATTTCATATGAAAATTGTCCTTGTGAAAAAAATTCGTGAAAATTGACTTACGTGTTAGTACCATTTTATCTATGGTCTAAAATTTTTCCATCATGCCTATCTTCTACACTCATGTGCAAAAATATAAGTTCACTCGTTTTTTTTGGGTTTTCGGTCCTTAAAGTCGAAGTGTGAGATTCTTGTAAATTGCCCTTCTGACCGTATTGAGTTCACATTCAGGCCCAAATCACTTGTTATCTTGACACTTGTGGAGGTAGAGTTCGATGCAGATCTGTAGATTCTACTCTTTTCTCGCGCTTATCATGTCAAGTCACTACAGCTTGTACATCGTGATGCCATCGAAGATGAATACGTTTGCGTAGGAAAAAATGCATAAATAATTGCCAGAACTGTGTTAATAACTGCCAGAACAAAGAAGAATACACTGGTACAGAGCATTTCTATAACACACAAAAGATGTCGGGAGTTTGCTCGGACGCCCAATTTGTTTTTTCGTACCATATTCAGCGGTATTTTCCCAGTAATTGTTCACCACACAGTGAGATCTACCCAAAAGTTGTGCAATTTCTCTATTACTCTTTACTTGCTCATGCCGCAATTTTTCCCCTTTTCGAATTCCGAAAGCTTTGCTCCGCGTGCCATTTGATCTAAGAAAGCGTATAATCAAAAAAGGCAATAAATTACAAACAAAAACAAGTGGATTTATATTTTTGCACAGTTGAAAAAACGGTGTTTTCGGCAAAAATTTCTATTTTTTGCTGTTAGAACGATTTTTTTTTGCTAAACATCGTTTTAGCCTCTAATCTTTCTACTAAAAAGGTTCAGATTCTTCTTTTCAACCTTAAGAGCCAAAAAACCTCCAAAAAACGAGTGGACTTATATTTTTGCACAGGAGTGTATGTGTGTATGTGCCTTATGATATTTTAAACAAATTTGTTATGCATTTATTTTATTGAAAATTATAAATCAGACATACAAGATCTTTTTTTAAATACATTTTAAACAATATGGGCCTCTACTAATTGCGTCTCGAAATTTTGGAAGCACTAATTGCCACACTAATAGCAAGTTGGGAAGCACTAATTGCAATTAGTGCTCGTCTCGACGCGTCTCGATGAGTTTCTCGATACGTCTTGACGCTTTTTTAAATTATGAATATCTTTTCAGGATAAACGAATTTTCGAATGCTGCCTTTTACATTTTTATGCATCTTATTGTGGGCCAAAATTTGCTGAAGATCACATTCGATAATTCGTTGATCCTGAAGAATAAAACCGTCTCGACGCCATCTATGCAATTAGTGCTTGTCTCGAAATCGTTGAGACGAATTAGTGGAGGGCTCTATCATTCAAACACAAAAGATTTTAATTATTTGTATTATATAATACAACCAAAAAAATTACCCGAATAAAAAAATACGTGAAAATCGAAAATGGCGATATGAGCGCAACTTATAGCTTGTAAAGCTCATCGACATTTTCCTACCAAATAGCACCTTGAATTAGTGTTGCATTGCACTAAGGATAGTAAAAAGTGATACTTTTGAATAAAACAAGACGAAAATGTTTTTCACATTCGATATGGCAAGTGGAATTTAAAAAAATTTGAATGGAAGTCATGGTTTTTGAAAAAATTTTAAAGACAAATATGGCACTAGGACGGTATACAACTTCAGATTTTAGCGAATTTTTCACAAATTGATTTGTGAAGTGTGTACCGTCCTCGTGCCGAAAAATATAAAGATTGAAATTAATACAATAGGAAATGTAAAACAAAGATCGAATCGAGATCCAAAAAAAGTTCTGAGATAATAGAAGGCAGAGAAATGAGGGAAATACAAAAATGAACAAATGATTCAAAATGGAATGAGCAATAGGGAATGAAGAATACTGTGACTAGTCGTCGATTTCATTCGATGTGACCTAAATTAATCAGGTTAAAAGGAACTGTGCCACGAAAATGTATGACAAAGATTGTCACCTTGTGTAACTTGTGCATCCCTAACACTTACATTGGATAAAGTATCATCATTCGGGTTATCATATAGCTTTGTAGTTTCCGTACGTTCTTGCTCGAGACGAACATTTCGATGTGCAGGAGGTGGTGGAGCTTTTTCCAAACTCGTATTTCTCCCACCCATTTGGAATGGCTTCGCTCGGAAGATCGGTTTCATGGTTAGATAATCAGAATTTTGCTCGTGCCCAAAATCGGCGAGCACGTTGCTAGTTAGAGATTGCAGTTTTTCTTTTTCTCTTCGGATGTTCTCAACCGTGTCCAGCTCCATCTAGAAGAAATTTTGTATGAAAAAACTGGTCAACTCTTACCATTTGACTGTTATTCGGTACTTCAGAGTCATTTGTTGGTAGACACTGAATGCTATCGCCGAGTCGGCGACTGGAAAACAACGGCGCTGATGATGAAATATCACCCGCAACACCGGCTGAAGAAGTCGTCGGCAGCGTTTCAGAAGTGGATTCATCTTCATCCAAATCAATGTGGTGGATACTACGTCCGAACCGCCTTATCATCTCATCGTTGGCAATCCTTTCCAAGTCATCCGCTGCCGAACCATACTGGTGTAACGATTCCAAGTTGTTGTTGATCGATGCCGTAGTGCTACCGGTTCCCGTACTACCTTGCTTCCTTCTTGATCCATCTAGGTTTCCACAAACTGGTGACTCATCCAAAAGTCTTGATGAGCTACCAACAACATGCGACGATCTTCCAGATTGCATTGGACGTACCTAGAAAACATGTGAAAATAACCTAACATACTACTAACACACTAACCTCGACAGTTGGGAGACTCTGCCCCACAGATTTTACTCGACACCGAGTAGCTCTTGGTGGTAATGGCGGTGGTGCCCTTTCAACAGTATTTTGGCACAATGCTGTCTGATCTGTCATGAGAGGATTGCATGCCGGTTCTGTGTCTTTCAACCCGTGCTTCTTTTCATATCTAGCAATATTCGTCCGACGGCACACGAAAATCCCGATGATGGCAATCACCAAACAAATCAATATCATTGCGACAAACACGTAGAATTCAAATGATGTGAAAAAGTATTGTTCGGCGAGAATTTTTGGGACACGATCTAAAAAGATTTGTGAGTTGGAAAAGAAAAATTTTCTTACCAGCACAATAATCTCCAGTGAATCCATTCGAGCAATTACAAATGAATGAGGACTGTTGTCGCACACAAAACCCATATGGTCCACAGGGATTTGTGACACATGGATCCCAATCTCCTCGCATTTGGCATGTCTTGCCAGTGAATCCAACTGGGCATGAGCAATGAAAATCATTGTAGAGATTATGGCAGGGGATGCCTTTGGGACAAGGATTGCTAGCACATGCATTCAAGTCGATTTCACATTTTGGTCCGGTATAGCGGCCTGAGCACACACATCTATAAAGTCGTAAGAAAATTTGTTATGAAAAATGACATTTTTGGCCAAAATTCGATAGAAAAATGAGGTTTTTACCTAGTTGCCCCCTCCCCAAATGAAAGTTACCTTCCCCCTGTCGGTTTTTTATCTTTCGGAAGCGTCGAGATGCATCGAAAGACTCATCGAGACGCACCTTCGGTTTTTCGAATTTTTTTCAACTTTTCAGTTTTTTGAACAAAATTTTCGCGATTTTTTGTTGAAATTTACTACTTACGTGAATGAGTCTGAAGACTTGTTTGGGAGACACTGTCCATGGTTTTGACAAGGCACACTTAGACATGGACCCATCGCCTCCGTATCACAACCTATTCTGGTGTTATATAGACGTAGTCCTTGATCGGTTTTTGATAAGTCGAAGCCATCTAGTGCAATCCCTCCGAAGCAGCCAATCATTCCCTGTTCGATTGTTGGAATAAGATTGCTAGCAATTTCTCTACGTTGATTCAACAGCTGATTGAATGATAAGGAGTTTTCTTCTTGCGCCAAATCAGCAAAAGTCGAAAATAAATTTTGTGTTTTTTGCTTTTCTTCATTCGATTTTTGTGCGTTCTCAATTACACGTGCACCAAAGGTTAGTCTAAAAAGGAAATTTAGTATTACACAATAAAGTTTTATATTCAATAGGTATTTACACTGTAGCATGGGTGTATAAATTGACGACATCACTTCCAGGTGGACTTGTAGCTTCGGCATGGTGGGTTTCATCGATAGTTACGCGAGAGTGTCTTCCCCGCCTAGAAACTTTAAACTTGTGCCATTGACCGTCATCGACGCGCGAATGTGTCAGTTTGGCCGAAGTTGCACCTGTTCCACAATTCCAGTGATACTCAATGTAGCCGTCGACAATCTAAATTAGAATTCAGCTATATGAAATCTCACTATTTTTTAGTAACGGGAACAGGAAAATGGGATTAACTTTTGGCTCGAATTATGATCAGACGAAATGATTCGTTCTACTTTGAGAAAATGGGAAAGGGTGATTGGAATTTTTGAGCTAAAAAGGAAGGGGCGAACTTGATGGGGGGGGGGAAGCTCGATCGACCAGGATATTGGTGGTCTAACGGACTCAAAACGGTGGTTGATCGAGCTTAAATTTGGAAGTCGACTTGGACCAAGTTTTTACTGTCTTTTCTCATCGTCCCCTACAACTTTTGTTTTAGCGTCCTGGGTTTAAATTGGAGTCGTACGGGACCGGGAATCCCGGCTTTTTTCGAGTCCCGGTCCCGACTGAAAATTCTAGTCCTGGTCCTGACTTTTCCAGTCCCGACAAATCCTGCTTCCGTACGACCCTAGTTTAAATCAAACGTTCCTCAGATCGCTTGGACACACACAAATTACACGCTTAATGTAATAGAATACTTGTATTGTATGGAAATCATGAATTCCTTGGCCATGCATAAGCACAGCGTTATGGCTCACAGTCTTAAATTGTACGCTCAACTCAAGTCTGGTCTCCAAGGAATTTGCTACGAATAATTGAAAGTAGCCATTTCCCAACAGGCTCAGCTCTTCGCCTAAATTTTTTTGTGTTGAATTTATTATTAATCAATAAAATTGCATACTCTGGGAACAATCTGAAGAATCTTCACAAGTCGGTTCAGCGCATCTATCCCCGCGAAAACCAGGAGGACAGGCACAAACAAAGCCTGTAGTCTCTTCTTCTATTGGAATGCAGATCTGAAAAGAAAGTTTATTAGTCAATCATAGATATATATAAAAACCGGTTTCTGTGTCCATCCGTACGTCCGGAACCATGAGATCTCGGGAACGGTAAATGGCATGCAGTCTTTTTTTTAAAGTTAGTAGGTAGGGGGTAAGTGTACAGGAAACAAAACAAGTGGGGTACTCGACGCGTTGCAACGCATCGCAACGCTTCTCGACGCATTTCAACGCTTCTCGACGCATCACAACACTTCTTGACGCATCGCGACGCTTCTCGACGCATCGCAACGCTTCTCGACGCGTCGCAACGCTTCTTGACGCATTGCAACGCTTCTCGACGTGTCACAACGCTTCTTGACGCATCGCGACGCTTCTCGACGCATCACAACGCTTCTTGACGCATTGCAACGCTTCTTGACGCATCGCAACGCATCTCAACGCATCGCAATGCTTCTTGACGCATCGCGACGCTTCTCGAAGTGTCACAATGCTTCTTAACGCGTCGCAACGCTTCTCGACGCGTTGCAACGCATCTCAACGCATCACAACGCTTCTCGACGCGTCGCAACACTTCTTGACGCATCGCAACGCGTCTCAACTCATCGCAACGCTTCTTGACGCATTGAGACGCTTCTCGACGCATCACGACGAGCACTAATTGCAATTAGTGCAACAATTAATGCGAAATTAGTGCTTCCAAAATTTCTCAACGCAATTAGTGAAGGCCCTAAGTGGAAAACTTGTTCATCTCGTACTGAAAGGCTTAGGCATGCCTAGCGCGCTAGTATTTTCACAATTTTACCTCGTGTTTTGCACATTGTTCCTTGCTACACTTGTTCACAGAAACATCGCAATGTCTTCCAGCATAACCTTGACGGCAAATGCATTCGAATGTGCGAATGTGTCTAAAATTCATGCTTTTGAATCGATCGTATAATTTTATATACCTTGGTGAGACGAAAGAAGTCCCATCCACGTCATAAAGCGTTTGCAAATCAACATTTTCGAGCCATAGCCTATCACGGCATTCACCGCGCAAACACACGTCTCTTCTACAAACTTCCGACGTTAGCGAAACAATTTCAAGGCCGGATTCTGTCAGCAGTTCATTAATGGAGCGTTCGATTCTTTGCTTGACAAATGACGGTCGGTGATAGCCTCGCGACTCTCCGCGTGAAACCGTGAAGAGCACATCCAAATCCACTAATGATTGATCTCTTCGGTGTCGATGTTTGATGGCATGTCCGGGTGAGGAAATTGAATTAGGGTGAGTGGCATTATTGTAAAGATTTTGAATCGACAATATCCGAACATTTGTAACCGGAACGCCGAGGATGTGAGCCAAAGATTCATAGAATCTTCGCATATGTGATTTGATGAATTTTTCCGCACTCAATCGTTTGATTCGAATACTCACCGAGTGGTCCAGTGCATCTTGATCGATGTTGGAGACCTAAAAAACATAAAACTACTCCAAATTTTTAGAAATCTAGCTTACATCAACATCAACTGGTGCATAGACAATATATCGGCCATCAGTTACACTCACATTAAACCTGTGCAGACCGGGTAAAATATCAGACTGTGCAGTTAGGTCTCCCGTTGCTGGATCAATAAAGAATCTAGCCGAGTGCATGGAAAATGATGTTTTTGGTTGGCTGGGACTTCCAGCAGTGTTTGTATCCACTATACTGAAGCGAAGCATATCGGATGGATCCTAGAACGTTCGCTCATAAGATAAACGAAATATTTTTTGAGGTGATATTTTATTTATTTGAGGAGATTTCGGGGGATGCTACAGAGCCTTACAGCAGCTGCTCGCAGCGAGAGCACCTGTAATCAGAAAAAATTTTCAAAATTAAAAAATTCGAAAACATGGTCAAAAATCGAAAAAATCGTCAAAATTCAAAAAAATTAGTCAAAAAATCCAAAATATAAAAAATTCATCAAAAATCGAAAAATTCGTCAAAAATTAAAAAATTGAAAAATTCGTCAAAAATCCAAAATTTGTCAAAAATTCGAAAAAATCGTAAAAATCAAAAAATTCCAAAATTCAAAATACAAAAAATCATCAAAAATCGAAAATTTGTCAAAAATTGAAAAATTCGCCAAAAATCATAAAATTGTCAAAAATTCGAAAAATTGTCAAAAATAGAAAAATTCGTCAAAAATCCAAAATTTGTCAAAAATTCGAAAAAATTGAAAATTCGTCAAAAATGAAAAAATTCGTTAAAAATTGAAAAATTCGAAAAATTCGAAAAAATCGTCAAAATCAAAAAATTCTAAAATTCATCAAAATACAAAAAATCATCAAAAATCGAAAATTTGTCAAAAATTAAAAAATTCGTCAAAAATAGAAAAATTCGTCAAAAATTGAAAATTTGTCGAAAATTAAAAAATGCGAAAAAATCCAAAAATCGCCAAAATCAAAAATTTTCAAAAATTAAAAAATTCTAAAAATTCGCCAAAATCAAGAAATCTGCGAGCAGCAGCTGTAATCAGCGCTCAGCTGCTGTAAAGCTCTACAACAGCCCCTATATCTCCTCAAATAAATAGGTTCCTAAGATAAACTGTATATTGATATACCTTGTCTATGGCTTTCACTCGTCCAATAGGCCCACCAAGAAACTCGCCGTGCAACGTATTCAACATCACCAACAGTGGCTGAATTTCAGGTGGGTGCCTGCTTTGCTGTTTAACATAAATCGTCAAAAGACATGTTGTGCTCAGGCCTTGGGCATCATAAGCAGTTACCTTAAAGAATATTTATCAAATGTGACTTAAAATCTATAATTACATTAAGATCATATTGCTCCCGATGAGTATAGAACAATTGCCTTGTCGTGATAAGATTCATCAACGGATCAAATGAAAAGGCGTCCGCGCCTTCACCAGCTAATTCTAAACGAAAACGTCCTCCATTGTCTTCCGAATCAGAATCTGTCAAGACAACTGTTAGCAAGGCTTGTCCCGGTTGAATGCCTTCTTGCACGACTGCAGATAGTGGACAAATTTCAAACATTGGTGGGTTGTCATTCACGTCAGTCACAGTGACGACTAAAATGGTTTCATCGAAAAGTTGTGGTTCACCGCCATCCGACGCCCGAATGTTGACACGAAGGGAGCTTTTCTAAAAATGGGAAATAGTGACTCCTTAGATGATGAAATGAAGAAGTTCTACTTTTTCAAAGTCGAGTTCTTTCATAAGAATTACTGTGCCATCGTCTTGGATATCGAAAAATTCTGCATCGTCTCCATTCAATGTGTATGATACCTTGCCAAAGTGCTCACTGTCCGAATCAACTGCAAACACCTAAAAAATTTTAAAATTAAACAAATCTTGGTCTGTCAAGTCAGAATGCGGCATCTAAGCAATAGGATTTTTTAAGAAAATTTTATGAAAATTTTATTCGTAAAAATAGCCCTGTCGTTTACGGCAACTATTGCTTAGTAGTACCCAAATGCTCTATTAGTTAACTAACCGTGACAATCTTGGAGCCAATCTTTGCATTCTCTTCTATATTTACTTCATATAATGTTTTTTCAAACCTTGGGCTATTATCTTAAAAAGATTGTGTACATTACCCAAATTTTCACATATTTTTTCCTCACCGTTCACATCCAAAATTTCCACTTCAATCTCACAGGTTGAACGCAATGGTGGTGCGCCATTATCCTGTGCCATAACAGCCACCTTTAGGCTATGCAAAGCTTCATAGTCCACCGATTTGGTCAATCGTAGAACACCATTGGGTAAAATTTCAAAATATTCCTTATTTTCACTATCTGGTTTGATGCTGTATGCTATCTGCGACGACTTGTCTTTGTCTATAGCCTGGACTTTCATCAGCTCATAGCCAACTGGTTCATTTTCGAGTATCTTGAGACGATATACCGGTTGCTCGAAAGTCGGTGGATTGTCTAAAAGTTTGACTATTAGTTTAAATTTGGCATACGCAATCACGGCACGGAACGATCGATTTTAAAGCCCAAGAACGGCATGGAAAAATAACATGAGAATAACTTTTCAGGGTCAACGAATTTTCGAATGTGGTTGTGGCGGTAGTAGCCGCCCTCAAGTGAAGTCTTGTTTCTCTAGGCATATGACGGCAGTATATGAGAATGTTGTATGCTTATTATATTTAAGAAAGGGTACTTGTACATCACCCCTACACACCGGATCCAACCGCTACAATTGGAGGTCTCAGGGAGATTCGTATGAAAATCAAAGTTTTTCATAAGGCGATGCAAACTCTCACAAGATTTCTATGCCGTTTTAGGCTATCCTTATTTGTATCCGATTTCATTTTTCTAGCGCATGAAAAACTTGACCATGCCAAGTTTTTCATGACGCTTAAGATCTTTTCTTGGATTTTTATGAAAATTTCATCATGCTAAAAATTGTATAAAAGAGTTGAGCTTTTCTCAGTTCGTATCAGATTTTGAATAAAAGTTTTATTCTTATTCCATCTGGGGCTTTCCCAAACAGTTAGTTTGGCAAAGTCTACAGCACTTCAAGGGTGAACTGTTATACGTGCCGTTATTGCGTATGTCTTAAATTTGGCCAAACTCAACTAACCATTCACATCATCGACATTGACTGTCACTTTAGCAGTTGCGTTCAAGCCGCCACCATCCACAAGTACTATCTCTAGCTCATACTTATTTTCAACTTCATGGTCCACTGGCTTGACTAGCTTTAATGCACCGATGCGTTCATCAATGGAAAATAAGCCAGTTTTAGCACCAGACAGGTTGATTAAGGAATAAGAAAGCTGGCCAAACTCTCCCAAATCATCGTCGATTGCATCCACTTTGATCAAAAAATGATGTTGCTCTTTTGAAACATTGACATCTTCTCTAACATGCACAATGTAATGCTGTTGAATAAGTTTCGGAGGGCTTCGATTGGATGGTTGGATGGAAATGTTCAAGAAAGAAATGCAGGATGGCTCTGGCAAAGTTGGACTTGTGGAAATCTCTCGCTTGGACTTAATTCGCAGTGAATAGTTTTCACGTTTATGGTATCCATCAAGCACTGCTAACAGCGAGTTGTTTCGGATTACAAACGGTAGGTGATCATTATCGATCAAGTGGTGGACAAATATTTCATTATTAAGTGTGGGTTGCAAATGATAAATGACGTTTCCTGCTGTGAAGTTTCCTGGTATTTTCAGAGATTCTGAGACGGAAGGGCATTTCATTGGAGAGGTAAATCCATATTCAACCTGTAAAAGGTATAAAAATGATGGGGTCTTATGCATTAATGATGATAAAGCTAGTGATAACGCTGCAGCTAACGATAATATTGGGTTGTTCCAAAAGTTTTTACACTTCACTTTTCACTCGACACTTTTCACTTTACACTTTTCACTCGACACTTTTCACTTTACACTTTTTTCAATTGAAAAAAGTGTAAAGTGAAAAGTGTCGAGTGAAAAGTGTCGAGTGAAAAGTGAAGTGTAAAAACTTTTGGAACAACCCAATAGTTATAGCTGGCTATGGCCTAGCTCGTTACACCCATAGCAGACTCGAAATTCGCATAATTGTTTTAATCAATTTTGGGCCCCTCTGGGGGTAATTTTAGGCGTAGAATCCGAAAAAACTATTAATTTTTAAAAAATTAATAGTTTTTTCGGATTCTACGCCTAAAATTATTCCCAGAGGGGCCCAAAAATTGATTAAAACAATTATGCGAATTTCGAGTCTGCTATGGGTGTAACGAGGTAGGCCATAGCCGTTATAGCTAGTATGCACAGCTGCCGCTATTAGCGTTAGCTACAGCTAAAAGCTGCAACGCTAATAGCTTTAGCTAACGCTAAAAGCTATAGCAGCTATTAGCGTTAGCTACAGCTAATAGCGTTAGCGCTAGCTTTAGAGTCCGTTGTGCCCTGGTTTAGAACCAAACAATATAATACTACCTTTATGCGAGCATAAGTGACATACAATCCATCGCTGGCAAGCAACTTCAGTGCTGTTGGTAATTGAGATTTATTTAAGGAAGTTAGCATCTTGGTTAAAATTAACTCGTTATTTTTGGAAATACCAAAATAGCCCATCTCATTGCCTTCTACGATATAGATGCTCAATGTTTGATTTGAGGCCGTATCGGGATCCTAAATCGCGAAGATTATAGTCTATTTCACCAAGAGGGGATTGAAAAGTTGAACAAGCGTGGTGCTCCGAAAGAGGCAGTGTCGAAATGCATTTTTGATGACAAAAGTCTCGCGTCCATACGCTTTCGAAATGCATTTGATACACCCTGTATTAAAAAAAATTTTGGTACACCCTTTAGCCACTCGGCCATGTGCTTGTACTAGAAAATCCCATATTATAATATTCGTTTTACTCGTCTTATTGAGCTGAGTCGAATGGCGTGACTCGTTTTTAAAATTTTTAGTTTCCGCCAATTTTTGACCAAAAAAATGTGGCGAGTGTACACTTTATACTTTCTGGGAAGATGATCGATCCTGCTAGCCTCGGATATTCGAAATTGAATCTTTAAAAACTTACAGTAACATTTGGTTTTAATAAAACATGTCCGACACGAATATCTCCAGATGAAATTTTAAGTGAATATACATCTCTATCAAAAACTGGAGGTGAATCTAAAACCTCCTCATTATTATCCAGTCTAATAATTTGGCATACCATTTATGTCCGTCACTTGCACAACAACATCTAATGTTGAATTCAAGCCGCCTTCATCACTGGCTATAACCTTCAGATTGTATTTATCCTTCATTTCGCGATCCAACTTCTTCGCTACCATTAGCCAGCCATATTCTTTGTCAATAATGAAATCACCGGACTGATCACCATGCAGAAGTGAGTAAGAAATTCGAGCGTTTGCACCTTCATCCTTATCATCGGCCATAAAAACGGCGATCACAGTACCAATTAGAGCATCTTCGGTAACGTCAATTTGGTCATATTTTGTAACAAATCGAGGGTGGTTATCTAAAATATTTTTGTATATAATTGTGATGGATACTTGATAGATTATTTGAATGTTTAAAAATGTTTGTACACACTTAGAGTCTACATAACAAAAGAGAGGAGCTAAAATCTTTCGCTCCTGGTTAAAGGAGGGTTGTATTAGTGTATATGAATGACGATTTGTGTACACTATTCGTATGATTTGTATAGTCGGCGAACTCATTGATTGTTTAAAGAAAAAATGAAACACCAGAAAAGGAAAATAATATTTAAGTCTGAAATTTATTTTCCTTTTCAGATGTTTTATTTTTTCTTTAAGCAATCAATGAGTTCGCCTAATATAAAATCATTCGAATAGTGTACACAAATCGTCATCCGTATACACTAATACAATCCTGGACTAAAGCCAAGCTTGTTCGGAATCAGTCATGTGCAAAACGAAGTCTGTGCAGTTGGCGATGCGCTTTTTGACGCAGTTTCAAATTGCGTAGTTGGCGACTGCGCTTTTTGACGCGATGTCAAATTGTGCAGCTGGCGACTGCGTTTTTTTACTCAGTTTCAAAATGCGCTTTTTTGACGCAGTGTCAAACTGCGTAGTTGGCGACTGCGCTTTTTGACTCAGTTTCAAAATGCGCTTTTTTGACGCAATGTCAAATTGCGCAATTGGCGACTACGCTTTTTGATGCAATTTCTAAGTGCGTCTTCTTGATGCAATATTAAACTGTGCAGCTGGCGACTGCGCTTTTTGACGCAGTTTTAAACTACGACTTTTTGACGCAATGTCAAACTGCGCAGTTGCAACTGCGCTTTTTGACGCAGTGTCAAACTGCGTAGACGACGACTGCATTGTTTGACGCAGTTTCAAACTGCGCCTTTTTGACACAGTGTCAAACTGCTCTTTTTTACGCAATGTTAAACTGTGAGCTGGTGACTGTGCTTTTTGATGCAGTGTCAAACTGCGCTTTTCGACGCAGTCTCTGATAGCAAAACTACTTTGTTGGATGACTTTACTCAGAGAAACTATTGCAACGAAATAGGCAGTTTGAAACTGCTATATGGACTGCGCAACGCAGTTTCAAATTGAATTTTTCAGTTGATGCACATGACTGTTCGGAATACCCTCTCGGTTGTTACGCGTGGCTCAATGCTCTATTTTATGGCAATAAAACTTTTTCGAGGATTTACGACATCAACACTAAATTCCATCAATTTGACCCCTTTCTTACCATTGACATCCACAACGGTGACACTTCCAATGGCAAAGCTATGAAAAGGCTTGTCAAAACCCAACGTTAGCGTGCTCGTCGACGCCACCTCAACCACAAAATGGTATTGGGCTATTCTTTCACGATTCAAAGCTTGCTTCAACACCAAATTTCCGCTTGTTGCGTCCAGAGAAAATGGCAAAGCTTCTTCGTGCTCACTTGTTATTGAATAGCGGACATTCCTTGAACTATGTGGGAATTCACTAATCTGGCCAATAACTGTCCCTGGGATAGCATCTTCGGAAATAGCAAAAGTCCACCGTAGTCTCCCAAAATGTGGAACATTGTGCGATAGCTCCGTCAAGCATATCTCTATGGGTATTATCTTTTGGTGTGGGGGATTTCCATTATCCGTCACTTTCACCCGGAATTTGACCAGTTTTGAATCGATGTCGTTCAGAGCTTCTTTCACTTTGATATAGCCTTGTCGTGAGTCGATTTCAAGATACTTGGACGGGTTGAATGTATTGCTCGAAAGTAGAGAATATTCTAGGTTGTCATTTATATCCGCATCTGTTGCCAAGACCTAAAATTTGGTGTTATATGTTATAAGTAGCGAGAAGGAAATTTGAAAATACCATTGCAACTGGATCTCCTTTAGGAATTGACTTGCTTAGACACAATGAATACCCATTTTTGGGTGCTATCCATTCTGGTTCATTATCGTTCTAAAAATTGATTATTAGCACAGCTCGGAAAAATTTCTTGAATTAGAAATTCTGATGGCCAAGTGGACGAGAGATAATCGTTGTAGTTTATGAGTCGCGGATAGAGGTGTACAGGGCCGGGACAAGCTTTAGCTAGACCAGGTCGGGCTGCATGCATCCCACTCAATCTTTGTCAGACACACCTCTATCCGTAGACTTGTAATGTTCCTCTTTAATTTTGCCTGCATAGCAAAATCTTTTGGAAGTGAGGGGAACCGAACCCTTGCTAGTGTCGGTGATGCCGAACTCCTTGGCAGCGCACCGGACCGCTACATCATGGCGGTCACTGAATGACTCGTATTGAATTTCGGCCTTGTAGTAGAATACCTCATCTTTCACCAAAATCTTCAATTGAGTAAATGCTCGATGATTATTGGCGTCCGAAACCATGATGGGTATGTTGATTGACTCGGTGGATTCTCGATCAAGCTTTTCATTTATGAACACACGTCCTGTTGCAGAATCGATTGAAATTGGCCATCCTCCTTCCCCAATTATGGAATACTGTAAGGGTCCCAGTCCTCCTATAGCTGAGACCGTTATGACAACACTTCGATTTGTTGCTAGTCTAAAAATCGTTTGAAAATTTTCAAATTTTCAAAGGGGGGTAAACGTCAAAAATTGAAAAATTCGTTAAAAAAGAATTTTCAATTTTTAACGAATTTTTCAATTGTTTCAAAAAATTCCTCTTTAATAAGTCCTATACCTTCTCTCGCTAATCCAAGTCGAATATAACAACTGTTCAAACGAGATTGGACTTATGGCCGAGACTGCCGGTTGGAACTCAACATGTACCATCAAAAAGTCCATGAAAATCCCATCGGTAACCGAAATGTTCAATACTCTTGAAAAATTGGTTCGATGCAACTCATGATAATCTAATTGTCGGACCATCGTTAAGACACCCGATGTTCCATTTAAGTTGAATAAGGTTTCATCTCCATTCACAATGTCAAAATGGAATAAATTTCCACGAGGCAAGTTGGCAACCTGATCTTTGTCGGTAGCGATGAATTGGTGTAAGAAATGTCCGGGTTTGAAGTCGGATGTACATGACAATCGAAGCGGTGTTTCATCGGCAAATTTGGGTGCATTGTCGTTACTATCTTCGACATAAATAATCAAACTTGCTTCACTTGACAGTCTATCGATATCTTTGGCCAAAATGGTATACTCATAAAATCGGGTTTCTTCAAAATCGATTGGAGATGTGAGATACAGATAGCCAGTTAGGGAATCCAATGAGACAACTAAAAAATTGTTTATATAAAAAAGAAATTGATTATAGTGATGTTCAAAGTGATAAATGAGGGTCAGTATGATAAGAGGCTTAATGTGATAACAGTAGTAGTTAGTAGTAGTAGTCTGTAGTAGTAGTTGTAGTCTGTAATAGTAGATGTAGTCTGTAGTAGTAGATGTAGTCTGTAGTAATTGTAGTAGTCTGTAGTAGTAGTAGTAGTCTGTAGTAGTTGTAGTTTGTAGTAGTAGATGTAGTCTGTAGTAGTTGTAGTCTGTAATAGTATTTGTAGCCTGAACATTATCACTGTGATAACAGTAAAATGATTTTTTTGATAACGATATCACTTATCACATGATGTAATAACGTTAGCGACTAAAATGGTTGATTAGAACAACTTTTTGGCAGATAATCCCATGATCCCAGAGCTACTAAACCTGCATTGGGACGCTTGCACCCCATATGTGAGCGCACTTCATGCGCTGTTAGTTTAACTTGATAGCACAGGTTTTTTACCCCTGCCCGATCACTTAAAACGGTTTTTCTCGGGACCCTTAAAGTCTTTTGACTTAATTTAAAAAGCAATCGATAGAGGAATACTTGGGGCACAATCGATTAGATTTTGGTGTAAATCCTATTAATTTTGAATTTTATACGCCACTTTGAATTTGGGGTATCTCATCTTTTTTGTACCCCTGCCTTCCCGAAGTGTTTCTCCGCCAAAACTCATTCATAATCAATCCAAATTGACTCAAAATCACTTTGAACATCACTAATTGACCATTACCGGATTTATTTCCTTCAGCGATAGAATAAATGATATTCGATTCTTTTGGGACTAAGTCTGGGTCGCTAGCATTCACATGTCCTATCAAAGTTCCGATC
>OZJO01000987.1:0-20302 GCA_900406225.1 Acrobeloides nanus | reverse complement strand
AGACACTAAGGTAGAACAATTATACGAGTATGCTTTCCAACAAAACAAGATTGATTTTCACAAGTAAGCTTTTTTTGTTGTAAAAATTCTGGAATCTTTTTTTTGTGCAGCAGCACCGAACCATTAAAAATGCCCTGTTCATCTTCTTCGAGATCATCACCACAATATACGACGCCACCGAAATTTATTTGGCCACCACAGTTTGGAGATACCAGGATACTTGGTAGTTTTTTTTATAGGACGGGTTGATAGATCAAATTTTAAGGATGTAATCAGAGTCGTAATTTCGGTCGAGATGGGTGGGAGGAAGTTTTGTAAAATTCAAGTTTGGGAGCAGCACCCACCCCCGTTTGACCAAATGTATAACATTTTTCATGGCTAGCTTTACGAAAAATGTCGGCTACTTGGCAAAGTGGATAAGAAAGTTTGTATATCGAAATTTTCGCCTTAGTGGGATAATCTACGAGCCCAACGTTGTTTAACTTGCCAGATCGGACGGGCGGCTTCCTTATCCACTTCGCCAAGTAGCCAACATTTTTCGTAAAACTAGCCATGAAAAACGTTATACACTTGATCCATATTGTACTTTTGCTCCACAATTTTAGTCCACGTTCAAAATTCGCATATTTCACAATGTGGATCAAATTTGTGGACTAAACGTACAATGTGGACCAACTGTCCCGTTGGCCAAAAGAGGTGCTGCCGTTTGGGCGCGGGGGGGGGGGGGGGGGGGGGGGGTAAGTTTTGAGAAAATTAATTTTTTCAGGTTTGGGGAATTGTCCCCACGTTCCTTCCGCATAATTACGACGATGGGTGTCATCTTCTAGTGATGCCACGAAAACATGATTTCGAAATTTTGACACCAAATTTCGACCGATCTTTATTCCGACATAAACGAAATTCGAAAAAAATAAATTTTTCATCCAATCTCATAAAAAATTTTAATTTCTAGTATTGATCAATCGTTTCAATAACCAATTTTATAAAGAACTTTATAATTTGTTAAAATCGGTATATACAATGAATTTCTAAAAATTAATTTTTTCTTCAAAATATATATGAAAAAAACGAAGGAAATTTCGAAATTGATGAATCGATTTCGTGGCATCACTTTCATCTCCTGGTTCAAAGGAAGGTTCACGGATTTTTGACTTTATGTGTTGATCTTTTTAGGCCCTTTTATGCCAATGGATTTATCGGCACAACCAAGACTGAACTTAGCGCCGAATCAAATCCCTTCAACCATTTTCCGAATTCCCTCAACAAACATCTATGGAATTGGTGGCAAAGTCGAACCAGCATGGTTTCCCGCTGGAACTGAGAAGAAATAAACACGATCTTTTTCATTTTGCTCTGTTGTATTTATTTGTTTATTTATTATGTTTAGGAAGTTTTAATGTGTTTGTCCACCTTACATATATGTTTTTTCTTTGTTTTTCTATAAAGAATTTGTTATTTTTGTGAGATGTTTATAGCTACTGAAAAGCGATGAATTGCTTTATGGGGCCTTGTTCTTGACGTTTTACCCAAAAAAACAGCGCTGCAGGTCGAAAAATGGCCGTTTTTAAGCTAAAAATGCTCAGAAAATAAGATTTTTGATGAAAAAATTGAAAATTTTTGGTGAAAATTTCAAAAGGGAGGGCTATTAGGATTTTTGAAAAAATTTTTGGGTCGTTTGGTCTATAGATAAACAATTGTTAACTTTTGACCAAATCAGATATTTTGTTCCGAAAATCGTATAAAATTTATTGCTCTACTATTGCTGCTTCGAAATCTGTTACATGTTTCAAAACATGTTTTTTGAGATTCTACGACACTTATGGGTGATTATTATTGGCCTCGGATTAAGTAACTTTTTTAGCTATCGTGTGTAACAAGTTGTTAGGAAATTTTCTAGAAAAATCAAAATTTTTAACAAGTTTCAAGGATGTTACAAATGTTTTAAACTTGTTAAACATTTTTCTCGAAAATTTTCCAATACGGTAGCTAAAAAAATTACTTAACCCAAGGCTAATAATAATAATCCATAAGTGTAACAAGTTTCGTAGAATTTCAAGAAAAAACATGTAACAGATTTCGAAGCATCACTACTATTTACTATTTAACTACACACCAAAAATGAAACGTAAGAAATTTTTTTCGACTTAAAAACTTCATAATTTACCCTTCTTGACCATGTACAAACTTTTTTTGTAGTGATCCTAAAAAATTTTGAAAAATCGATTTTTTTTAGTCCTTCTATGGGTGAAACTCAAAAAATCGATATAAATTGAATAAAAATTAGAATAACCTTTTATAAATGAAATATGTATACTGGCAGAGATTATATATCAACAAAAAATGATATCTATGCATTGACTATAAATACAATTCCTTCTTCTGGGCCGAGATGAATTTCCATATGACTTAAATCAATAGTCTCTCTTAGATGATAATTGTGGGGATTCGAATTGATTGCTATGACTTGTCCTGTTTTTGCATGAGAATACTTTTGGAATGGTGGCAAATCTGCTAGTGATTGCACGGTGCTCGTCTTTCCAAAGTTCACTGCAACGATGATTGCCTGAAAGAAATTAGGAATCAACAAAACGTTACAAGCCTATAAAGGGCTGCACTAGTGGTGCTCAAATAGTGATAATGAAGTCTCTGGCGAAAATTTCGTCACGGTATAATCTGGGGTCTATTGTTGTACTTGATTAGTGATCAAAAATGAGCAAAAATGAATGAAAAGTTGACAAGTGGGTAAGTGAAAAATGAACAAAAAAGAAGACAAGTGTCAAACTTGTCAACTTTTTTGTGCATTTGTCACTTATCAATTGCCCACTTGTCAACTTTTACATTCATTTTTGCTCATTTGTCACTAATCAAGTACAACAATAGACTCCCTGTCATGCGTGACAAATGTAACAAATTTGACAAACCAAAATTCGCATATTTGAGTCAATAACAAAATTGTTTTTTCTTTGTGTAACTTGGAGCATCACTAGGCTAACGTACCTTTTCCGATGTTGTTGGATCGAATCGACATAGTGTAAATCCATTATCAACAGTTTTGCTAATATAAGTTTTACCAGAAATTAAAACATTGTTCATTTGCCTCATCCTGGCTAATCCCTTAAACATTTTTACATATCCATTTGTATCCGAATATTGTCTCTACAAATAAAAATAAGTTTTTTTGTTTGTTTTTTAAAGTTACTTCGAAATTTATATTTTGATAATCGGGTTGCAGATGGGCATTCAGAGTCGTAGGAGGAGCTGAAGAAAAACCAGAATTTATAGAATCATCCCATGGCATAGCACCTCGTTGAGGATAGGGCTAAAGAATTATACATTCTATAGTACGTTTCAGACCCAACTATAAAAAAGCTGAACCCAAAATTCAAAGTCGAAGTTATCATCCCGTCCGATCTGGCAAGTTAAGCAATGTTGGACCCGCGGGTTCGATCCCACTAGGGCGAAAATTTCGATATACAAAAACACTTTCTTTACAAAGAATGGAGCAAAAATTTTTTGCCTCAAGAAAAGTTTTTTGTAGATCAAAATTTTTTCTCTAGTGGGATCGAACCTGCGGGTCCAACGTTGCTTAACTTGCCAGAACAGACGGGATTCCGACTTCGGATTTTGAATTTTGGGTCCAGCTTTTTTATAGTTGGAGCTGAAACGGACTATATCGGAGGGAGAGTGTTATCGAGGATCGACTACGATAAAGTACTACTTACAATATTTTCGATATCTCTCAACGCTATTTCTTCACCATAGTAAAAAATATTTGCTCCTGGCAAAATCAATTGAATCAAAGCCAATAGCTCAGCGTGTGAACGGCTACCGACTCGACTAGCAACACGTGAAACAAAGCTATTTCCAAACTAAAAGCTTTTATTTCAAACAGTGTAACAGCTTATTTATCTTTTAAAGGGGAAAGGGCCGATTATTTCAGCAAAATTCGCATATAGCCAGTACGTAGCCAGGAAAAATTTCAGGGGGCAAAACTCCAAAATTTTTCGAGAATTATAAGGGTCATTCCTTATGTTTTTTTGAATTTTTTAAATGGCAAAAAACATAAGGGTCCCCCTTTTTTTCGACCTTCATTTGATTTCAGGGAGCACGTGCACGCTGGGCACACCCCTAGCTACGCTACTGCATATAGCGATAAATTTGTCGCCATGAACAATTTATGTTCATGCTCAAAATTCGCATATTTCAGCCGATGACAAAGATTTAACTTTTTTGTAACTTGTACGACCTAGTACGGACGGACAAAATGTATTGTTTCAATGTGTATACCTGCCATATTGGTATAATATCACTATGTTCATTATGAAAAGATAACAAATCTGACAAGATCTCATTCGCACAACCAGCTACATGATGCTCACTTTCATAGCAAATCTTATTTTGAAGTGCCACCTTGGTGAGCTCTGTATTTATGATCCCATCTAACTTGGCATCATAAATTAACAATTTCTTATGCTCTTCCCTAAGTGGTTCGGGTGAAGCGAACAAAAATCTAAAAGATATGCATATATTGGGCTTAGAGAACAAGATAGGATTACATATCCTTCCCAGCGGCCACAATACTTTCGTTTCGATACATATTCACGTGTTCACAAACATCCTCCAAAATTCTCGAGATTTCTGGCCAATCCTAAAAACTGGTTGTACAGAGTGCCCCCCAAAAAAGTGGAATTTTCGTGATTTTTTCATGTTTTTTCGACTCGAAAATTTTTTTCAAAAATGACCCTATTACTAATAGGCTATTAGGGCTAATTTTATGCGGGGAATCGTTTGCGCGCATTCCCGAAGCTTGAAAATGCTCCCCTGATTCTGATTCAGGAAAATTAGTACATGTTCGATTTCGCTTCAATACACCCACCACCTTCCCTGAATCAGGAAAGCGTTTTCAAGCTTCGGGAATGCGCGCAATCGATTCCTCGCATAAAATTAGTCCTAATAAAGTCATTTTTGAAAAAAAATTTCGGCTCGAAAAACATGAAAAAATCGCTCAAATTCCGGTTTCTTGATACACGCTGTATAAAAAATTTAAAAACAAACCGGTTGCATTCCATCCGGGGATCTAGCAAGAAAATCAACATGCCCAAAATGGA
Source organism: Acrobeloides nanus (assembly GCA_900406225.1). Classification (NCBI taxonomy): domain Eukaryota; kingdom Metazoa; phylum Nematoda; class Chromadorea; order Rhabditida; family Cephalobidae; genus Acrobeloides; species Acrobeloides nanus. Next base: position 15,194 of record OZJO01000987.1, on the reverse strand, counting down.
AACCATCTACCCCTTTATCAATCCAAAATGATAGAGCTTTCTAAAATTTCGAAAATTTTTGAGGTAAAAAATTGTTGAAGAACCTTAATATCTTTAGAAACATGTGGAGACTTCCAGTTAAGGATAGCCAAATCGGAACGGTTTTGTAAGTGGAAATAAAAAATTCCAAGATTCTTATATTCGCTAACATAATCAGAGGGATTCACGTTTCTCTTCCAATAATAATAGCTAGCAAAGTCAGAATTTTCGGGTAATGAAGCCTTGGCACTTCGCTGGAACCAGTCATGATCGATTGAAGTAGCCACTATAGGGATGTCGATGACTATTTTAAGGCCTAAATTGGAAAATTTTCAAGATTCAGTGACGTAGCCACAAGGGGGGGGGGACAAGTACCCTTCAAAAATGACCATTTTTTTCAATTTTTCACTAAAAATGATATTTTTTCACTAAAAATGATATTTTTTCACCAAAAATGGATATTTTTGCCCCAGAAAATTTCATCAAAAAAGTGCTATACCTTTACTTCTCAATTCTTCAATGAATGACATCGCTTGATCCAAACTCCCTATTTTATCATGAATTTTCGTATAATCAACAGCGCCAAGTCCCGACTCATCCACTGCAATAAAAGGTCGCGGAAAAACTGTATTTACTCCAATCTTCCTCAGCTGATTTAACCTAGATGATATGCCTGACAAATCACCATAACCATCTGCATTCGAATCTTGAAAAGACGGGGTCCAAAGCTGAAAACGGTAAAAAAATTAAATTTGACCAAGTCATCTCTCCGTATGTACCTCATAAACTATAGCCGAGTGCCACCATTTTGTAGCAATTGCGGCACAACCCGGACTTGTTATTATGATTATAATAGCACCAACAAACATTAATATCCATGTTAACCAGAATAAAAGGTAGAGTATCCATCTTAATTTAGACAATTTGAAAAATTGTGGCACTTCTATAGTTTTGCGCTCACTTTTAAAATTGGCTCGATTTTTTATTTTTCTTTCATTAATAAATCATATTTATTTATTCCAAAACAAAGCAAATAATCACAATTACACCTCAATTTTCTAATTTTCCAGATTAAAGGGCCAGTCCAGTGAGAAAAAGTTGCCATTCTTTGATATTCGGAAAGTTCATGAAAAATGAAACATTTTTTGTTTTTACAGCATGTTCTGAATCGTTGTAATTTTCGAGATAATTGCGTTTGAAATTTTGAATGTGTACATGTATTCGTTGTAATACACAAACTTTTTTGAATTTTTTGCAGAAAAATCGATTTTGGCATCGATTTTCTTTTTCGGAGATAGAGCCGCAAACGACACCCCCTTTAAGAAATTGTATTTATCGCTGAAAGTTTTATAAAGGAAAATAAAATCGAGTCAATTCCCTTGATTCAAAGAAATTTCTGAACGCAAAACTACAGAATTGCTTAATTGAGACAATTTTAAAATTCTCAATAAATACCTTAATTTTTTCCAAAATGGGTCATTTTTGTATTCATTCAACTCTTCAACTGTTAAAATAGCTCCATTTTTAGATTCTTCTTTAAGTGGTGATGGTTCACGTAGTTCACGTATAGGCCTCTTCTCCTTAAAGGGTAGTAAACTTTTCAACAGCATCTCCGAAAAAATTTTTTTGAAATTTTTGCAAAAATGACTTTTCTAGGGGTAATTTTATGCGAAAAATCGATTGAGCGCATTCCCGAAGCTCCTGATTCAGGGAAATAAGAGTGTGTATTGAAGCGAAAATATGAAAATTTTGGATTTTTCTTCTAAAATCATCGTTCTATGGAGTTATTTTATGCAAGAAACCGATTCCGCGCATCCCCAAAGCATCAAAATGCATCTTTGACCATCGTCCTTGAAAAATTATTATGTTTATGCCACAACGCTTCGGAGATGTGCGGAATCGATTTCTCGCATAAAATTACCCCTAGAACGATGATTTTCAGAAGAAAAATCCAAAATTTTCATATTCTCGCTTAAATACACTCTTATTTCCTTGAAACAGAGTTAAGGAAGCATTTCTAAGCTTCGAAAATGCGTGCAATTGATTTTTGGTACTTATGTACTATCTAGGCCTTCGGCTTAAGCCTAAGTCCTAAGCCTAGATTGGGAGATAGTGCATAAGTACCCGATTTTTCGTATAAAAAGTCATTTTTGCAAAAATTCAACAAAAAAATTTTTCGGAGATGCTGCTGCAAAGTCTACCCCCTTTCAAATTTGTTCAATTTTATAAGTCAAAATAGCCGAAAACTAACCTCAATTTGTGAAGGTCCATGTATAGGATTACTTTGCACCGCAAGAATATAACTATCTTTCTTATAACCTCTTTCTACACTATGATTGTCCGCCATCTTTATTCAAGCATCTCAATAAAAATCTACCTAAAAGCGACAATTTGGAGCTACTTCGGCTCTTATACCCCTGATTGAACGTGGTCTAAAACCGAAAAAGTTGATTTTTCGAAATTTTCCCAAAAATGATTCTATTCGGGGTAATTTTATGCGGGGAATCGATTACGCACAATTTTCTAAGCATGAAAAAATTATATTGACCTTGATTCAGGTAATGGAGTTGGTGTACGGGCGAAAAAAAATTTTCAATTTTCGCGTCAATACAATAACTCCATTCCCTGAATCAGGGTCAAGATAATTTTTTCATGCTTAGAAAATATGCACCATCGATTCTCTGCATAAAATTACCCCGAATAGGGTCATTTTTGAGGAAATTTCGAAAAATAAAATTTTTCGATTTTGGATCACGTTCTTGGGGTATAAGAGCTGAAGAGTACAGCTGCGACAATTTTTGTAAAAATAGGAAACAAATGTCCGCAAAGTTTAAAACGGCTTAGACTGCTCATAAATTAGCGCAAATGACTGTTAACAAAGGAAGCGACCTTGGAAGTCCTACAACTTTTAAGTAAACAGACGTCTTGTGTCTTGAAAAAGCCTAAAGTCGGAAAACGTTTGCCTAAGGGATTTACTGAAATCCGATAACAAGAATATCGAAGGAATGGTCCTTTTGTTGAAAGAGTGACTTGTTCGAGATCGAGCCAGATGTGAACAAAAAAATTAGGCAGTAATAAACACAATGATGCGGAAAATTTGACGCTCATTTTAAAAAGAAGGAACAGCTGTTACAAATGAGTGGGGTTCAAGTCATGATAAAGTGTCAGAAATTTTCATACATTTTTTCTGCATATGTTACAGCTTGACGAGATGAGCAAAACATAAGAATGCATATCTAATCAAAAATTGGGAGCTATTACACAATAGGTGGGGGGCTACCCACGTGAAAAACTTTTTTGGAAATGACCCCTCTAGGGGTAAAAACATGCGGGGAATTCGAATTTGACATTTTCGAAGCGAAAAACGCTTTCCTGATTCAGGGAAGGCATATTGTGTAAAGAAGGCGTATTGTGTATTGAAGCGAAAAGTATCAAAAATGCGATTTTTGCCTAAAAACAACCCCTTTCGGGGTAAAAATGTACGGGAAAAAGTGTTGTTTTTAGACCTAAATATGTTATTTTCTCGATTTTTCGCGTCGATATACAGCTTTTCTTGAATCCGAGGAATTTTATAAATGTCAAATTCGGATTCCCAACACATTTTTACCCCAAAGGGGTCGTTTTTAGGCAAAAATTGCATTTTTGCGACTTTTCGCTTCAATACGCCTTCCCTGAATCAGGGTTCGCGCTAAACAATGCTAAGGATGAACGCTACCCGTCTCGAAATTCAACTATTTCGAGACACTAGCCGTCTCGAAACGGATTGAATGTGTCTTGACACGAAAACCCTGAATTTTACCTTTTTTTAAATACGCCTAATTATTGGGTCTGCTTAAAAAATAAAGACGGCATTCTTTATAGCTCGACGAGACGAACAAAACGACACCAAATTTATCCAATTTGATCATTCTTTTGGGTTATTGAAACGAAAACTCTGATTCATGTTTTCGTTTCAATAACCTAAAACAATTATCAAATTGGATAAATTTCGTGTCGTTTTGTTCGTTTCGTTGAGCTATAAATAATGCGTCTTTGTTTTTTAAATAGACTCAATAATTAAGCGTATTTTTGAAAAAATGTAAAATTCAGGGTTTTCGTGTCAATGTTCAGACATATTCAGCCCATTTCGGGACGGCTAGCGCCTCAAAATAGTTGACTTTCGAGACGACTAACGCCTAAAATTGCGTTTCTAGACTGCTAGTTATAGACATTTAAATGGGGAGTTCAAACCATGGCCATGTAGAAATGTGAAAAAAAGACATTTCTAGGGTAAATTTTATACGAAAAATCGATTGGAATATGTTTCGAAGCGTGAAAATGCTTCCTTGACCCTGATTCAGGGAATGGAGGTCGTGTATTGAAGCGAAAATCGAAAAATTTGGATTTTTATCATAAATGCCTGTTTTTATGTGTGGAATAATTGTCTTTTATATTTTCGCTTCAATATTCAAATTCTCCCCTGAATCAAGGTCGAGAAAACGTATTCATGATCCAGAATTATTCGCAATCGATTCCTCGCATAAAATTATCTCGGAGGGGTCTTTTTTGTTTAAAAATCCAAATTTTTCGATTTTCGCTTCAATACATGACTTCCATTCCCTGAATCAGGGTCAATGAAGCATTTTCACGCTTCGAAATCTATTCCAATCGATTTTTCGCATAAAATTTACCCTAGAAATGTCATTTTTTTAAATTTTCAAAAACTTCTACTTGGCCATGGTTTGAACGCCCCCTTTAACAAAAAAGAGGGTTAAAATTTAATGTTTAGGAGAAAGGCATAAAGAATTTAATAAAGAAGTGCTTGACCTTCTTGTTAGGTTTAATTACAGCACTAGTATTCAAAATTGGCGTGTCGAGTCGTTTCCTGTTTTGGACCTAATGGATCAATCTTTTGTCTCTCTTTTCGTTCTGCCTCTTGCGTCCTCATGGCTCGGGGTCATGCTTTCTATTATCTGATCGAAAAAAGTCTGGATATTAAAAAGAATCTTCGAAATTTGTAGATTTGGCCTTTTATTATAACCTTGTAAAAATCCCTATGAATATTATTTTAAATATTGGTTTTCATTGAGTCGCAACTTTTTTTCGGTACTAGACCTTTATTTACCGATATTCTAAGGGCCTCCACTAATTCGTCTCGACGTTGAGACGCGCTGAGACGTGACATCATGTCAAAATTTCTCAACCATAAAAAGATATTCCGTCTCGCCGCATTTCTACGTCGAGACGAATTAGTGGAGGCCCTAAAGTTAAATGAGTTGAGATAGCTCGGTGATTTTCTTGATTATTCCGAACAACTTTTTTTTTTTTAGAACATCACTTTTCATGAAAAATTATTGTGATGAAGGAAATAACGAAAGGGGCTATCCAGATATTACGTTATCAAGTTTTATCAAACGCTAGGCACACCCAATTTTTTCGCTTAGTTTTGAAAAAATTTATTATTTTTTACTTATGAAAAAATGTTGAACAGATTACTAACAGACATTTTTTCCATTGATTCGCAAACCTTGAGCGCAACCAAAAAGAATTGGAGGAACTTAAAACTTTCTTTTAGACCAAAACATGCCAAAGATAAAACTGGATTTGAGTTCAGATGATGAAGGCGAAAGCTTGAAAATTAATGATGCCTATGCAAATCGCTATGACAATTGGCGAAGGCTTGAAGAAATGCAAAAATGTAATTTTTTATGTTACAAGGGAGGCAAAAGTCCTGACATTGTCAAAAACGCTGAAAGGTGTCTTCTCGCCTAGAATTGTCGAGAAAACACGTTTTTGAAATGTTAGGACTTTTGCCTCTTAGCCGAGGACCTTTGCCCTCCCTCCTGTATTACAGGATGGACTTTAAAAAACCGAAATTTTGCCTTTTTTTGGCGAAAAAAATTGAAGAAATCGAAAAAACGACGATTTCATGGCTAAGTTAGCATTTTCAGAAATTTTCAATGCGCACTATCAAACGTGAAAAAAGTAATAGTGCCCGATTTCTCGCATAAAATTTTCTCTAATAGATCATTTTTTGAAAAAAAAATTTCGCAATTTTTTCGTTAAAAAACGGCAAAATTCTGGTTTTTTAAAGTCCACCCTGTACAATTTTATACTTATCTAAAATTCTAGTGAAAGACAAGCACGGTAAAGACGCTGATAAAATGGATGAAGATGAAGAAAGTGAAGACGAAAGTACTGATTCCGACGAACTTATTGTAAGTTGTATTACCAAAAAGCCAAATTTTTTTACTTTTTAGGATTGGTCAGCTGAAAAAGAAAGGGGGTTTTTACGCACTTATGCTGCACTTAAAGCCAAAGATCCAAGAATTTATAAAGACGATGTTAAGTTTTTTAACGAAGAAGAAAGGTAAATTTGTTATCGTTGTTTTTATATCTAAACTAGCTGGAAAAAACGGTTTCATCTAGTTTACATTAGGCGCGTTTACAGTGAAAAACTCATGTCCAAAAAGCTTTTCTGAAAGTGAAAAAACGAGATTTGAGGATATTGTGGATTAAGGGGGGTCATTCCAGGTCAAAATCGAAAAAATTTGTTAAATAACGTATTTAGGGGTAATTTTATGCGAAAAATTGATTGCGCGCATTCTTGAAGCGTGAAAACCTTTGAAAAATCAACAAAAATTCGAAAAAATTAAGTTTAAAGTCAATAAATGTGAAAATATTGGTAAAAATATGCATTTTTTAATTTTTAAGGGTCAAATAAAGGTTTTCATGCTTCGGGAATGCGAGCAATCGATTTTTCGCATATAATTACCCCTAAATAGGTCATTTAAAATTTTTTTCGATTTTTGACCCTAGGGTGACCCCTGATCCACAATAGCTCCCGATATTTTGTTAAAGCTGCAATTTTTTGCTATATCTAAATTGTGATTTTTAGAACTTCGAATAATGATTCTTCCAACTCAGCTTCTCCGTCTAAAAAAGAAGATAAGAAAAAGTCCAAGTCTATGTTCCTACGTGATTATGAGCAAAAATTAGTTGTGGAACGAGGTGGAAAGTTCAGTGACGATGAAGAAGATGACGAAGAGATGCCCAAATCTGAGACTTATTTTGAACAACAGAATCGTATTAAAGAAGAGTAGGTTTTGAATAGGGATGCACACAAATTACAAAAAGTGACGACAATCTTTCTCACCGGCCAGAAATATGCGAATTTTGAACATAAACTGAGGTACTATTTCGGAACAGCGGACCCACTTTGGAAAAAATATTTACAGGATGTATTAAAAAAAAACGGAATTTAGATGATTTTTTCATGTTTTTTCGACACGAAAATTTTTTTTTAATAATTCTAAAATGATTGCATTCGTTGAATTACAAGGAATGAACATGCTAGCGCTTGGGGGAGAAGCTACTCTTGCAAGATGAGGAATTCGATAATTGATCGACCTAGGACTTATGCATGGCCGCCAACCATCCGCTAATTGCAACAATGATATGAAGCTCAATACTATAGGAACTACGAAATTTTGGAATTGTAATCGAAGAAATTGCCAATTTGGAAATTCTAAACCTACGAAAGGCTTTAAGATGGACACCTTTTTCTAGAACTCCTTACTGTCGACTAAGAAGATCTTTCAACTTTCCTATTATTGGGCGCACCAGCTGGGGGACTAGCGAACATCTCGAATTTGAAAAGAACATGATTTCGAGCGATTTGAGTCGCCCTGAGCTCATCCTGATTGAATTTTTGAATAATTGATTTTTCAAGGGGGCATTCCAAATAAGTACCAACAATTTATGTTTGTGATCAAAATTTGCATCTTTATGATTAATGACAAAATTTCCACTTTTTCTAACTTGTGAATCTCTAGTTTTGAACTTTGCAAGAAAATTTTCATTCAAACTTGAAAGATTCTTATACATTTATCATTTTAAGAATCCAAACAGCTTTAAAAGATGCTGATGAATCGGATGAAGACGATGAATTGTTAAAACGGAGAATAAAAACTGCTGAAGAAAAGGTAAAACATATATAAAATTTGGCTTCTTGATTTTCTTTGTTTAGAAGCATGAAGAAGATGAATATTATGAATGGCTTAACGGGCAAGACTCCACTACTTTAGATATCCAAGATGACAATTTGGTATGTGGTTTCGGTCAATAGTATATATAGGGTCAACGATATTGAAACGATTGTTCAAACATTAGAAAATTCAAAAATTTTCGAGACAATTTGCCTATTCGACCCTTTCCTGTGGTCAAAATCAAAAAATTCCTTCGGATTCGTGCTCCCCATACCCAAAATCCCCTCCCCTCGAGTACAAAAAATCAGCTGATTTTGAGAATTTAAAAAAAAAATTGATTTTTTCGCTTGGGGGACCAAGGAGAAAAAAGAGGGGTTTGGGGGAACACGAATCTGAAGGAATTTTTTATTTTGACCCCAATAAAGGGTCGAATCGGCAAATTTTCTCAAAAATTTTTTGCGTTGCCATGTTGAATACGATATAGTTGAGCATTTTTCTACAGTCGACTAAAGACCATTTTTAGAAAAAACTAAAAGAGACCTGGTCCAAGCCAGATTTGGGTGAGGAAGATAAATTTCTCAAAAACTATTTAACAAATCGACTTTATGAAGAAGACGAAGATGCCGAGTTAGTTTTGTTTGACAAAAAACAAATTCTTATATTGGGATTTTTAGATTACCAACTTATGAAGAGATCGTTGAAATGGATCAACAAGATGAAAAGGCCGCGGAATTTGAACACAAATACAACTTTAGATATGAAGAACCGGATCAGGAATTTGTATGTTAATGAGTGGATTTCTTGAAAGCGCAGCATGCAACGCTCCAGCTCGTTCAGAACAACTGAAACTTGCAACTGTGGCCAGTGCTAAAATTAGTGATGCTCAAAGTTAACTAAAAAAGTGACTATTTAGTCATCGGTCAAATTTGGCCGTTGGTGACCAATTTGACACCACGAACAAATTATATATGTTACGGGAAAATCTGATCAAAAAAATTTTCTCGGGGAAAAAGGCTAAGGCAACATAGGCTTAGCCTTAGGTTAAGCCTTTTTCCCGTAGCATATACTTGCCGATAAAATTCGCATATCAGGTATCAAAATTTACATTTTGAGATCACTAGTAGTGAAAAACTTGTCATAATTATAACAATTTTTCGCATTATATTTTTTGAATAGCGCTATTATCAGCTGTCAAGTTGCTCTAAGACCTGAAGGAGTTGTTGAATGAGCCGCGCGGCTGCTATGAATTAAGAAATCAAATAACTACAGGGTGGTGTTTCAAAACAACCGTACTTTGCGTTTTTTTGGCAAATTTTTTTTCAAAAAATCACCTATAAGGAGTATTTTCATGCTATTTTTGAAAAATTAAAAAAAACGCAAAAGTACGTCTTTTTGCTCACCCTGTACTACTAGTTTATAAGCTTCCGTTTAGATCAAACAATACCCTCGAACAGTTAAAGAATCTGTGCGACAAGGCAACGAGAAACGAAAGGCTAAACGTGAGTCGAGAAAAGAACGCAAAAAGGAAGAAAAACGCCAAAAGAAGGAGGAAATTAAGCAGTTAAAATCCATGAAACGGAAGGAGCTCGAAGAGATGTTGAAAAAAGTCCGCGACGTGACTGGTGACCCCAACTTGCCGATCACTGTCGACGATCTTGAGAAAGAATTCGATCCTGATGAGTATAGCCGACGAATGGAAGCGCTCTTCAACTCGGAATATTATTCCAACGTGGCTGGAGATGATGAAAAGCCGATGTTTTCTGATAGTGAGGCTGATAATGAAAGTGATTATGATCAATTGAAAGTTGTTGGTGGAGAAATTTTGGACTCGTCTTCGAATGGGCATAAAGAAAGTTCGGCTGAGGAGCAGGAAGAAGAAAGTGATGGAGAGCCGCAACCAGAAACTTCTTCAGGTTTTCATGTATAATAAAATGCGTGAAACATCATTTTAGGACGGTCGCAGAAAAGTTCTCGCCGTAAAAGAAAGCGGAATGCCAAATTTCTTGAGATAGTTGCCAAGAAAAAGCCACTTTTTGACCCAAAAGAAAAGAACTTTGATGAATATTTCAAAGAGTATTATGGTTTGGATTATGAAGATATTATTGCCGGTGATCTGATAACGCGGTTCAAGTATAGAAATGTACCGGCTAACAACTTTGGTTTGACTGCAGAAGAGGTATGACGTTGATGCATTTGTGAATATAGGATGAGCAAAAAATCGTACTTTTGCGTTTTTTTTTTGCTAAAAATGTTTAAAAATCACTTATAAGCGTTTTCAAGGGTTTTCGATGCGTGCAATCGATTTATCGCATGAAAATACCCGGAGCTACTTCGGCTCTTATATCCCATTTTTTGAAAAAAAAAAAAATTTTTTGATTTTTTTACCACGTTTAATGTATAAAGAGCCGAAGCTCCAGATACCCCTTATATGATTTTTGAAAATTTTTCACCAAAAAACGCAAAAGTACGGTTTTTTTGGCTCATCCTGTAATTGAAATTGAACTTTTTTGCAGATTCTCTCCGTGGAAGATAAACAATTGAACGCGTGGGTCTCTGTCAAGAAAGCCTCTCAATATCGAAGTGAACAAGAAGAAAAACTCGACCTAATAGCTTATCAAAGAAAAGCTCAAAATCTAGAGAAGAAACAGAAAATCTTAGGAAAACTAAAGTATATTGTGAACTAGTGATGCTAAAAAGTTACGACAAATTCAAGCTTATCACGGGTCTGCAATTATGCGAATTTTGTTCAGAGCAAAAGTTTGATTTTTCATCAAAAAATTCAATTTTTCTTTTTTGTCCAAAAATTCGGCCTTTCGATTCTCGTTGCCTTGTCGCACAGCAAAAATTCGATTTTTCAAGCTTGTTACGGGTCGCAAATATGCGATTTTTGGTCACTGTATAATTTGTTCGTTGTAACGAAGGTAAAAAAATTGTTGGTAAACTTAGTTACCTTGGTCATCCAAACAAATTATACCGTGACGAAAATTCGCATATTTGAGGCCGGTGACAAAACTTGTGTAACTTTGGGCATCATTATGTTGAACATAAGATATTTCTGGATTACCACTAGTTTTTCAGCCAATCAGAACCATCAGATGAAAAGAAGCCAAAACTTTCAGACGATAAGCCAACTCAACAGAAAGCCAACAAGAATAAGTCCAAGAAAAAGAAACAGCATGCTTCCCCAGCTGAACCTCCTGCTCAAGTCAAAGAAACACATCCAAAACCAACATCCAATGGAAATTCTACGGAAGTCAAAAAGGATAAAAAAGCACGGCGAAAGAACAAGAGCAAAAAGGATCAGCTAGGTGGTCTTACAAAAGAACGTCTCCAGGCGTATGGTGTTAGCACGAAGAATTTGAAGCGAAGATTATATGTACAAAATCAAAGTGCTAAGAATTTAGAGAAATAATTTTATTCTTGATTGTTGATGTTATTTGTTATGTTAAATTTTTTTAGATGATATAATTTTATAACTCTTAGCTACACACTTATACACAGAGCTCGGAATGAAAAAAAAATTTTTCGATTTTTTTCAAAAATTTTCGCCAAAAAACAGCAAAATTCCGGTTTTTAAAAGTCCATACTTTATAAAAGAAAATTGTTGAATCAAAATTTATACTCGTGATAATATCAAATAATGACAAAGTATACAGACAAACGTATATAGATAAAATGAAATGTTGAAGTAAACAGGAATAAAAGAATGTTATGAGATAGTTGTTAGTTCATCCCAAAAATTATTTATCACGCTGGCGGCGACTGTAGCGAGTAGAAGCATGATCCGTCTTCATTACTTTGCTATGCTTTCGACCTCTTGTTCTATTGCTTGTTGTAGGCTCGCCATTTTCCACATCTTGTTTATTGCCTTCCTCAATGGTGATTTCAATCTCGTCTTCCTCTTCAGCAAATTCGATTGGTGACGATGCTTTGCGCTTACGGCCCTTAGCTAAATTTTCAATATAAGGGAGATCTCCAATGCCAGTGTTACCTCCATTTTTCTGTGACTTTTTTTCCTTATTGCCATACTTGGTCAACAGATTGTCAAAAAATTTGTCTGCTTGTGCAGCACGCTGTTCGTGTCGCAATGCAATTGCCTCAGCCAAATCAAAATCAGCACCATTTTGTTTCTTCTTTACCAGCATCTTATCAACTTCATTGGCTTCTTTTTCCGCCTTCTTACGTCGCTTTTCACGAGCTGCCGGTGGTTCTTTTGTGTACTTTTCGTATGCCTAAAATGAAGTAGTAGTTAACAATGGATAAACAAGCTGGTAAGAAATTGATGGGAACAGGGCTCTCAGATTTTGAAATTTGCATAAAAATCGAGTTCAAGTTGAACCTATAAATTATCGAATTTTCAAAAAGTTTCAACACAAACCCCTGCTTTATTAAATAAAGCAGGGGGTTTGTGTTGAAACTTTTTGAAAATTCGATATTTTATAGGATCAACTTGAACTCGATTTTTATGCGAATGTCAAAATCTGAGAACCCAGGATGGGAAGTTGGTTCCGATCGTAATGTAATCACACAAATTTTTTTGCGAATTTTCAGTTTAGAGTCGTGAAAGGAATCAGTGTTCCATTGTTTTTTTTACAACCAAGAATTTCTTACCTGAACTTCTCCCGTGGCAATCAAATCGTCGATAATAAGCCTGATCTGGTCCTCGTTATCACCACCAATCGTGCATTCCAGAATCTTGTTCAGATTTCCCTTGAACTTTTCGTAATTCAGCTTCACATCGGCCACTTGTTCTTTCGATCCTGAAAAGAGTAAACAATTCCATCAAAATGAATTTGTCAAACCTGTATATTTAGCCAAGAAAGCTTCAATGTCTTCCGGTGTAACTTTCTTAAACATATGGCGCCAATAAACCGACCAGTCCATGTTTTCGTCAAAAACTGCTTCGTCTTCAATGAGTCCTGAAACAACAAAAAATGAAATACAAAATTTTTCTGATCATTTTCAGCATAAGTCACATGTGTTCACAATGACAAAAAGTCTGACTAAAATGTTGGAAACTACCTAGATGGGGTTTTTCAATGCAAGGAATCGATTGCGCGCATTCCCGAAACTTGAAAACGCTTGTTGAGAACCGTAGAGTAAAAATCCTGAGCATGATCTTCCCCCAAATCTTTCTAGAAAAAAAGTTATGGCGGTTTTGTTGAATTTTACGGTTAAAAAATCAGCAAAACCGTAATAACTTTTTTTCTAGAAACTTTTGGCGGAAGACCATCCCTGTTTCTTCCTCTACGATGCTCTACAAAACTAGTTCGATTTTCACAAATGGAGTCAGGTTTTCTTTTACACTATGAATACATGTGTAAGCATTTACAAGGACGTAATTTTTCATAGCCATAATAGCTAATATTCATTTTTCAGCAAAAAGATTTTTGGTACCAACAATTTTTTGAAGTTGGTCTTTTCTAGATTCTTCCTCTAAAAAAGCTACTTACCTGTGTCATCATAAACTTTACGCTTTTCTGGATCACTCAAAACCATATAAGCTTTCGAGATAATCTGAAACCTTCTCGTCGCGTTCGTTTTCAGTTCTTCATCTTGATTTGAAGGGAAACGATCCGGATGCCAAATAATCGATTGCTTGTAATAAGCCTTCTTGACTATAAAATGAACAATTTCATTCAAGTTAAGGCAATTTAAAAATTTACTTTGTGCGGCAGTAACTTTTGCTTTTCGATCAAGTTGAAGAATGTGATACAGATCCGTAGTTCCATAAATTTCGTCACAATCTTTTTTGAAAGACATTTTTCTTATTTAGCTAAAAAATATTCTTGATGTTCCAAAAAAATCGCCATTTGAGCATTTTTTGGCGAAATTTTTCCTCCAAAATGACTCTTTAGGGGTAATTTTATGTGAGAAATCGATTACAAGCACTCCCGAAGCGTGAAAACGTTTTCTTAAACCTGTTTCATGGAAAATACTGATCTTTTTACTCGGAAAAACATGTATAAAATACTCGAAAAACCAGTATTTTCCATGAAACAAGTTTAAGAAAGCGTTTTCACGCTTCGGGAGTGCTTTCAATAGATTTCTCGCATAAAATTACCCTTAAAGAGTCATTTTGGAGAAAAATTTTCGCAAAAAATACTCAAATGGCGGTTTTTTTGAACACCCTGTATAGTCTTGAAACACGCTTTAAAAATTGTAATGCAAATAAAATATAAATGAAAAAATTTCTAATTCAAATTTTTCTTTCTCGACGATAATTTTTCTGGGGGCTATGTATCATTAAGGCACTAGGCCCCTCGTTACAACGCGAATTCACCATTCGTTACGGCTTCTCGTTACAGAAACCGCTTGTTACGACCTTTCAGAATTTCAAAAATGGGGAGGGAGAAATCATAAACAACTTTTTTCAATTTTTTATGAAAAAATTGAATTTTTAAAGTTAAAATTACTCAAAAATTAGTGCAAAAAGGCCGTAACGAGTGGCCGTGATGAGTGTACTCGGTAACGAGCGCCCGTAACGAGAGGCTTAGTGCCATCATTAAAGGTCAGCACATAAAAAGGAGTACCGTATATACCTAATACGGTACTGACTCGAATTCGGTCAAAACAGATTCTAATTGTTTCATCTTTGTGAGTTATGAACTAAAAACGCAAATGTTGGGTCTAATGTTTTTGGCCACTTCTGACTATGTTTTTGCCCACCCTTTTGACCTGCGAAAATAACCTTTCAAAACATATCTTTCGAAATTTTGTGTCGAAACATCCTCCAGCCGTTAAACCGAAATAGCTTCGAATAATTCCTGGGATTATTCCCAGGAATTTGTGCAACCCTGATTGCGATCTTTTTTTTAAAATTTGCAATGCGTTGAGCCGAATTTCATGATTTTTGTCAATTTTTTTTCGACATTTCCACACCAACTGTCTGAACAAAATATGTTTCTACAGTAATGCATGTTTAAAAAAAGTTTGTGCTAGATCGAACTTTTTGAAAATCCAAGAAAGTCCCTAAGCGAATCTCTAAAAATCAAATTCTAGCTTAAAAAATTTCTTAAACATATTTCGAAAACTATAAAACTGGCGGTTTGGCAAAATGTCCGTATGTTCATCTTGTAGTTTATAGTCTGCTGGTGTGAACTATGCACAATTTTGCATATGCATGAGCCAGGGGAGTCAGCGCAGTGCAGCCCTTTCTGGCGCACGAGCCGATTTCTTGGTTCTCAAATAAGGCTTTGTGCTTGCTGA
>OZJO01000985.1:0-10503 GCA_900406225.1 Acrobeloides nanus | reverse complement strand
GATCAGTTGATTGTGATCGAAAATAAATTGCCAATTACTGCTACTCAGAATCCAATTGCATTCAAATGGAAAGATGCATTTGATCAGAAAGTGCTTTTCTTCAGTCGTGCCTCTTTGAGTAAGATTGTAAAATTTGCATATAAATTACTATAGCCATACATATTTTTAGCCATTAGTGACAGTTCTTTTGAACGTGCTGGAGTTCTTTTTAATGTCGGAGCTTTGATGTCAGCGATTGCATCTTCTCAGCAAGTGCTTAATGATGAAGAATTGAAAACGATGGCCAAGCTTTTCCAACAAGCTGCTGGTGTTTTTACGAAGCTTAAAGAAAGTGTACTTGGTCTAGTTCAGCAAGAGCCTACACCAGATCTTATGCCAGATACACTCGCTGCGTTATCAGCATTGATGTTGGCCCAGGCACAAGAAGCGATTTATATCAAGGCAGCTAAAGGTATGCGTGTTGGTAGAACGCGAAAAAAACTAGTGATAACGTTAGCACCCCATGTGATAACGTTATCACAAAAATCATTATCAAAATGCGTTATCTTATCACTTATCACACTCTTTTATTATTTTCAACATCACTACTTGTCGATAATTTGTTTAAAGGAAATTCTTTAAGATCAAATGAAGCCAACTGCATTAGTCAAAATTTCATCTCAATGCGCAGAATTCTACCAAGACGCACAGAAGCAAATGACCCGAGATGTTGTAAAAGGAATTTGGGATAAAGTAATTGATCGTCAATTTTTCCTTTCTAACATCTTTTTTCCAGGAATGGTTGAGCACTGTGAATGGAAAATTCCTTGCTTTATCCTCTTTGGCTCAATTTCACGCTTCACAAGTTTCTGGTGATGCTAAAGAAATCGGAGAGCAAATTTCACGTTTGAATGAATCGAAAAAACTCATGGAACAGGCCAATAGCTACCTCTCTTCTCAGCCGTTTGCCACAGAATACGCTGCCATTCAAAAAGCTCTTACGCAAGCTAACAAAGACAATGATTTCATTGTAAGAGCTTGAACTGGGGGCTATTCAAGTCTAGGGGCCTCAATGAATTGAAAAAATTGAAATTTTTTTCCAGAAAATGACCCCTTTAGCGTAAAGAATCTGCCCGAAGGCTATGGCCACATGAAATTTCAAAAATTGTCATTTTCCGCAGGATTTTTTTGAAAAATCCTGGAATAGATGGTACAATAAGTGCATCGACGTTCTCTTATCCCAACGGCCCTCTTTAGGGCCACACTTTGAACAAGAATCAAAATTATACTATTAAACTTTGCTCGAAACAGTGTCAGGGAAGTGTTTTTACGCTCCGGGAATGCGTTTTTTGGATTTCTCGTTAAAAATTACGCTAAAGGGGTCATTTTCCGGAAAAAATTTTCAATTTTTTCACGTCATTGGGGCCCCACACTTGAATGGCCCCTTCGAATTCTTATGCAAAATTGTTGCAGTGATATTTAAATTGTTGTTCATTTTAGTATCATGAACGGGTACCCGAGTTCCGAGGCTTGCAACCACTCCCAAAAGCAGCATTGGCTAAAGTCTTACCGGTTACTCATCCACTTTCGCCGCGATTTAAGGATATGTTTGAATCACTGGTTCCAGTCTCCGTTCAAAATGCCCTTTCTACGTTTGAAGCAAGAAAAACTGATGTTATCAATATGGAAACTGGGCGCATGCGAGAATATACGCAATTAATGAATGGGTATGTAAGGGTCGCCACGGATGGCCTCCGGACTGTCGTAACAGCGTTGAGACGCGTCCAGATTCTTGTCCGGATTGTAGACTGTCGTGACAGATTTCAATTGTGTCACGACAGCTTCAAGAAAAGATCGCATCCGGATTGTTGTAACAGCCAACCCGGACGAGTCGTAACACCCAATTCGGACACATCGTAACAGCCAATCCTGACGCGCCATATCAGTCAACCCGGACTTTTTTCTCGTTCAAAAATATTTTTGTTTTTCAGAATTTTGGCATCTCTAAACTTACCCGCTGCATTAGACGATGCGACAAACCATGAAAGATGTCCAGAATCGATCCGCCAAAAATCAGCGAAAGTTAAGTCCTCTGGTGGAATTCAGTCACTTCAGTCAAAATTAGCCGAGATTCCAAGTCTGTATAAGCGGAACAATGAGATTTTGGATGAAACATCTCGTTTACTCCGTGATGAGAAGACCAATGATGACAATCTCCGAGGACAGTTCGGCGACAAGTGGACTCGAATGCCGTCGGATCAGTTGACCAGCCCACTGCAACAAGAAATTGGGAAGTATCGTGGAATTTTGAGTACGGCTTCTAATGCCGATTCTATTGTTGTGAATAAGTTTGAACAATCCAGAAAGGGGATTGAAATGCTCAGCAAGCCTGAGGTTGGTATATTTTCTGATATTTAAGGATATGCATAAGCAGTAGCATACCCAGAAAAAAATTTTGGGGAGGAGCAAAAAGGGTACCCCTATGATTTTTTTTACAAATTTTCCCAAAAAATTGCCTTGGTCTTCTTCACATTGTTTTTCGAAGAAAATTTTTGTTGAATTCTTGAAGTTCTAGCCAAAAATGTCACTTAGAATACCTCCTCTGTGGGCTATTGAGCGCTTTTTATGCTACTTTTTGAAGATCGAATTATGCGAATTTTGAGCCGATTAAAAGGACATGTTCCACCTGTGGAATACCACTAGGGATTTTGAAAAAAATTTGGACAAAAATAACATGGATCATTAGGAAAATTTTAATTTTTGGATTTCGAGGAGAGGCGAGCACCCCCTGGATATGCTACTGTGCGCAAGAGATGCATGATTTCAAAAATTCGCTTAAACTCAAACTTATAGAATGAACTACAAGCACTTATTCCTGGCGTTGGTGGCTCATCTGGGAATCAAAACTCTGAGCCCGTGAAGAAACTTCATACTCTAATGGATAAAGTGGTCGCTTTAAAATCGGAACGTGAAAACTTGGAAAAGAGTCTCAAAGAGGTCAGTACAGATTTGTTTGAAAAAATTTCTTTGAGCCAGCTTATTTTTTTAGGTTCGTTTCAACATGGTCGATGATTTCTTACGTTCTGCTTCTGAGAACGGAGTTGTAAACGAGGAGAAACTATCTACAGAGAAAATCAATGAACTTTATGGTCCACTAAAGCAGAAAATTTCTGATAGTATTAAGGAACAAGAAAACATTTTGAATGAAGTTCAAGTACGATTTATGGAGCACAATAGGGCCACCCACGTGAAAAAATTTTTCTGGAAATGACCCCTCTAGGGGTAAAAACATGCGGGGAATCCGAATTGGACATTTTCGAAGCGAAAAAGCTTCCCTGATTCAGGGAAGGACTGTATTGAAGCAAAAAGTTGCAAAAATGCGATTTTTGCCTAAAAACGACTCCTTTTGGGGTAAAAATGTGCAAAAAATATTATTTTTGCGTCGATATACAACTTTTTTCTGAATCCGAGGAATTTTATAAATTAATTTGGATTCCTCGCACATTTTTACCACAAAAGGGGTTTAGGCAACAACCGCATTTTTGCGACTTTTCGCTTCAATACGCCTTCCCCTGAATCACCTTATAGGCGAAAAATTTTTGGCTCAAGGATGGTGAATTTTTTTCAATTATACTTTAGATTTGGAACACTAAATTCAGTCAAGAAAAAGGAAGTGGTGGTACCGAGCG
The DNA here is from genome assembly GCA_900406225.1 of Acrobeloides nanus. NCBI lineage: Eukaryota > Metazoa > Nematoda > Chromadorea > Rhabditida > Cephalobidae > Acrobeloides > Acrobeloides nanus. The sequence goes on along the minus strand of OZJO01000985.1, from coordinate 6,835 downwards.
GGAGAATATCCTTAAAGAACTTGCAACGGCTTATGACGCTTACTTCGAATTGGAAGGAAATCTGAAAGAGGGTACAAAATTCTACAACGATCTCACTCCACTCTTGGTTCGCCTACAGCAAAAGGTCTCTGATTTCTGTTTCGCTCGTCAGACGGAGAAAGAAGATCTTATGAAGCAAGTCCAGCAAAACATTATTTCCGGAGGTGGAAATCCACCGTCGACGAGAACGAATCCACCACCAAGACCGCCGCCACCTAGCTTCCAACAACAAGGTAACAACCCACAACCTACTTCTGGGGCAAATGAAACACCCGTGCCGCCGCCACGTGCACAATCGAATATCTATCAAGGTTTGTGGTTGTGGTATTGATATAGTTCTTTTCAGCTCTAACTATAAAAAAGCTGGACCCAAAATCCAAAGTCAGCATCTAGTACGATCTGGCAAGTTAAGCAACGTTGGTCCCGCAGGTTCAATCCCACTGGGGCAAAAATTTTGATCTACAAAAACTTTTCTTAAAAACAATGGAGTAAAAAAATTTTTGCTTTATTTTTTGTAAGAAGAGTTTTTTTGTATATCGAAATTTTCGCCTAATGGGATCGAACCTGCGAGCCCAACGTTGCTTAACTTGCCAGATCGGACGGGATGCTAACTTCGGACTTTGAATTTTGGGTCCAGCTTTTTTTTATAGTTGGAGCTGAAACGGACTATAGTTTGTGTGCACGTGTACTGCTAGAAATAACCGTTGCAAATTTGTATTGTGATAATCTTTTGTGAAAAATGTGTAGATTTATTCTCTTATGATTGTTTATGCGAATTTCATGTCATTAGGGGGCCAATTGTGCACATCAAAAAGTGGAAAGTAAAAAAGGAAATACATTGCTCCAAATAAATATAGAACCACCCTGAAATTTTTGAGTTTCAGTTACTAGGAATGAATCAAGCATTGGAAACTTTTTTTAAACAGTACACGGCCTAAAACCATAAAATTTCCAAAACACGAAACTATCGATTAGGTATCTCACTGAACGGGAAAATTTTCGAACAAAATATTTCATCATTTGGAATTTTGATCCCTCTAGGGGTAATTTTATGAGGGGGATCCGAATTTCACATTTCCGAGACCTGAAAATCAAGAAAAGGTTATTTATACGACGTGGGGCCACATTTTTGACAAGAATTACATGCCATACGTCATATAAATAGCCTTTTCTTGATTCGAGGAAAGATTTTCAGGTCTCGGAAATATGAAATTCGGATTCCCCGCATAAAAATACCTTAAGAACCGATTTCGTTCGATTTCGACCCATCACTATTTGGAAGCTCCCCTGTTTTCAGTTCAAATAAGTGATTTCAGAAATGTCCCTAAAGACCTTCACTTTTATTTTTTATCGTACTCAGGACATTCGAAAACCATATTCTGTCAAAAAATCGCATAAAAATCCGACTTGTATAAAATTCTGGAAGGATAGTTCTATTTGGAGCAATGTATGCGAATTTTGAACGTACTTTCACTTTCCGATGTGCGCAAAGCCCCTGGGTATATAAAGTCTTGCTTGTTTGTTTTTGGACTTTGATAGAGTTAGAAAACCGGAACCGAAAAAAGTCAAAACCGAAACGATCGGCCATAAACCGAAACCGATTTTTTATAGATTTTTTTATATCAAAAATAACATCACCAATGTATTTCTCGACTAAAAACCCCCTAAAGGATGTTTTTCGTCTGATTAAAAAAAATCGACTTACCATGATACGTGAATCCAACAAAGTGAATTAGCTCCAAAAATTTAGCTAATCTATGTATTATAGCTCCAACTCCTCAAATGCCAACCATTCCACTTAATCAGCAACAGAATGTGCAACAACAAAATGCTCCACCTCAGCAACAACATCAGCCCTACCCACCACAACAGCAACCATATGGCTATGGACAACCGAACCCATACATGCCATATGGTAAAACTTAACTCTTAAAAAATTGTGTTGTTTGTCCGTAAAAACTGTCGTGGTTGGTGTGTTAAGGAAAAAATAAAAATGTATATTTTTGTAGTTTGGAGATGCTTGATTCGTATAAAATGCACATTTTGCATGTTTGTTATATTGACATATTAAAAATTTGATATATGAACTAGCATACTTGACAATCGCGCATTTTCAGCTTAAAAATAAGCATCTCTCAAAAAAAATTTTGTTTGCGGCGCTAGTTTTTGCTTTGACTCAATGATTTCAACAAAAAATTTAATTTTTGAATGCTAGTAAAATTTCTTTGTTTGACATGGCATTCTAATTCTACAAGGTGTTCCAAGAAAAAACCTCCATTTGGTCATTTTTTGGAAAATTTTTTTCTCCAATATGACTCGTTAGGGGTATTTTGATGCGAGAAATCGATTGCGCGCATCGAAAAAACCTTGAAAACGCAAAACATGAAATATCCAATTTTCATATTTTCAAGTAGGAATTCCTACCGAAAATAACTGGAAAAAAACGAAAATCGTATATTCCTGGGAGTGTTTTCAAGGGTTTTCGATGCGCGAAATCGATTTCTCGCATAAAAATACCCCTAATGAGTAATTTTAGAGGAAAAATTTTTTTGTAAAATTTTCGCCAAAAAACCAAATGGCGTTTTTTGAAACACCCTGTAATTTTCCCTATTTTCAGCTACCCCGTCTCCATATGGCTATGGTCAGCAACAACCGTTTTACTCGACACCGTATCCAGTGACTTATCCAGGAACTTATCCGGGTGCTTTTCCGCAGCAGCAATTTGGAGCCTATGCACCTCCTCAACCGACGCAGTATCAACAGCCGTACCAACAACAGCCACACCAACAACAGCCACCGCAGAATCAGAATCCGTTTCAATAAATGAAAAATTCACTTTATTTTTTTATTATATCTCAAATCCAATCTTGTTTTGATTTTATTAGAATTCATCGATTATGTATAAATTTTGGGTACTCAAAAAATTGAATAAATGCAAATTGTTGATTTCATTTTAAAAAATTGAGTACCTAAGAAAAAACGTGGAAATTATTTCTGCTTTATGCTCATTGTAAATTTTTCTCAGAGCCAACAAAACTGGTTATTTTTTATAAAGCCTTCTTTATTAGTGATAGTTTACTGAAATAAAGTTATGTATTGTTACCAATGTTTTAACATTAAAAGTCTTGTCTAAAATTATTTTTGCACGTTTCAACGGGTTCTCCAGAAAAGTGAAATTTTGCACTATTTCAGAATGAACCAGGAGTTGAAAATGGGTCTTTTTTGACTGAATATTTGATGTTTATGTGTTTTTGAGCCCATTAGACTCAAAATCAGTATTTCACTTTGAAATGAATAGGCTTCATTCTGAAATGGTACAAAATTTCACCTTTCCGGGACTCCTGCGTTTCAATTTATGCTAATTTGAAAATTTCGTAGATGACAGTCACTCGGTATTTGGTATTTGTATATGGAACTTTGAAATTAGGTGAACCTAATCACAATGTTATGACAGATCCGAAGACGGGTTCGTACGAGTTCGTCAGTGGTGGGAAGACCATAGAAAAGTTTCCACTGATTATAGCTTCAAAATTCAACATTCCATTTTTATTAAATGATGCAGGAAAAGGACATGTAATATTTCTATGATAAATCGTTATTTCTTACTGCTAACTTATAGAGAATCAGCGGAGAAATATATTCTGTTGATGAACAAAAACTTGCCGCGTTAGATGAACTTGAATCCCACCCAACCTTTTATAGACGAGAAGAACATCCCATTGAAATGACTAATGGTGACGTTTTAAAAGTTTGGATATATTTATTGCCGACTTGGAGAGAAGAATTAGTTCAAACTGCATCAGAGCCTATGCCAAATTATAGCTCAACGGGTTCACATGGACGGGTTTATGTCTCAAGGTTCGAAATTGGAAGTTTAAAACATGACTTATCCACTTTTACTACAGGGAGAACCAAAAAATCGTAATTTTGCGTTTTTTGGTTTAAAATTTTCAAAAATCGCCTATAAGGGATGTTTTCATGCGATTTTTGAAAAAAATTTTAACAATTTTTCGCGAAAAAAACGCAAAAGTACGGTTTTTTTGGCTCACCCTGTAGAGAATTTTCAGGGGAGTTAGACATTAAAAAATAAATTAGGGTGCAATTTTAGTACAAAAAATTATAATAAAATTCATAGGTACCTTCGAAAAGAAGTATTAGCTGAAGAAAATTTGGATCTTGTTGACCTAATTAGAGGAACACAAAGAAACTAAAAATTTTAGCTATATAACTTGTGATAATTTTTATAATTGTATATCCAATAAATTACATTCCCATTGTTATATCTAGGATTGCATAAGTTACAAAAAGTGGCCATCCTTGTCAACAACTCGAAGTATGCAAATTTTGAGCTCGATAATATTTTTTGTGCAAAGGAGACAAATTTGTAACTCGGAGGCAACTTTGTCGCCATTATGACTATGAACAATTTGAGTTAATCTCAAAATTCGCATATGTCCGGCAGGTAACAAGAATGTCACTCTTTGCTACCCTAGCTACAGTGCCATAGGCAGGAGGATAAGGGGATAGTTATCCCCTCCAAATTCCAAAAATTCACTGAAAAAAATAAAAAATTGGGGAGAAATCCATAAATTACCACCCCCTTAAATTTTTCTACCTATGGTACTGCTTAGCTATATCCAATTTTTAGTGAAAATACTGAGTGTGAAGATGATCTATTCAAATGATCTTTCTAGAAGCCATTAAATTATATCGAAGACTGTGATAACTTAATATTATGAATAAAATATTTAACGTAGATTCTAAAACTTATTGTAAAGCTGTTGAACGGTGGTAGATTTTAAGCGATGTAGAGTTATACTGCGCTGCTAGTTGTGCTATATTCCTTTTACCTCTAATCAAATTCAACTAAATATGAAAAAATCGAAAAAACAATAATAAATCCTCTTTCTTGTGCCTCGATTTGCGATGCCTATGACGATCAACCTTATGATCGGGCCAAAAACACGAAAAAATCATAAATGCACCCCCTGCAGTGAGTAACCAAGGAAGTGTAGGTGTAAAAATTTTGTTGTAGAATGCCTATCAAATGGTTTTTGACGCCAAAAATGGAATGTTTTATAACTTTTCTTATATAAACACATATCATTATAATTTTTGTGTGCTACCATGCTTTATGCAGAAGGGTTATTTATGTTGATGATGACCAATGTTATGATAGCTCCTCTAATTATTTGGATGTTAATCGTTTTATTTGGAGGTATAAAAGAAGATTATAAATGGTTTATCTTCCATAAAACTATGTTCAACCTAATTTCTACTATCATTTGGTTTATTTTTATCCATTTTCCAATTTCTTCCAACGGTCCTGGAGGCCTTGTATTGATTTTAATCCTATCACATGCCATACTTTTGGCTCCAATGTCGGTTTTTCCGACTGCGTTTACTAGATTTTTTGTACTATACTACCCTAGTCTATATGCAAAAATATTCAATAAAAAATTTCTACTTCCATAGATACTTGGTTTTGGTAATACTGCACTTAGTGTCACCTAATCCAAGACCGCGTCACTTATTATAGTGGGCTCTAGTACATTTTCAACGAATAAAAATCACATTAAAAGTTGCCTGAATTTCAATAAAATCGTGTTTATTGAAACGATTGGCATAACACCAGGTTCAAAACTTTGGTTGTCTCAACTTTTTTCTCAGTTTACTTCGCCGTGATATCCGCCATGTTAGGTCCTCCATTTTACTCCAAGCTAGGTTTTTTAGAGGAACTATAGGACTACAAGATGGCATACTTGGTTTGTCCCAAAAGTGACCCGCCAGAGCCAACTCTGAGATAATATCCCATTTTTGGATATTATCACATTATTTTTTATTTTCTTGCCGAACTTCGATGGAAAAGTTGTCGCCCGATAGCTCAATCGAACGCCCTAATCACCGGATTTTTTAGAAAACAAAATTATTGGAAAAAAAATTTATTCTCGATTTTTTAGCCCAAAAATAGTGAGAATCACGGTTTTTTAAGAGACACTTTCTTGAGTATTCAAAGGTTGATTAAAAGGTTCGAGCGCGCTACAATTTGAATTTATTTAGTGAGATTAACGCATGGGAAAGTTTTTAAAAGTCATTTCGAGTCAAAATTCGAAGAGAAAAAATTCAAAACCATGTTCGAAGCTCAATACCATTGATTTTACGTGTATTTTTTGAATTTTCTAACCTCTCTAAAACACTCAAAATAATTTTTTTCGGCCAAACTTTCTTTCTGGCAGATGTATTTCAATATGGAGAACATTTCTAGCATGGTTTCGAAATAATCCGAGAAACACCGATTTTTGACCATTTTTAAACGTTAGTAGTATATTTTCGATTCAATATACCGATCACCTACCTGAATCAGAGTCAGGAACTCATTTTCAGGATTCGGAAATTATCGCAATCGATTCTCCGTCCCCAAAAACCCCTATGCATTCATTTTCGACAATCACAGATTTTGTTTAAAAAAACACATATGGTTCCGGGGCGTTGGGCATGCGCAAAAGTCCTAGTAATTTGGAAGTAACTCCTGTTGTGAACTGCGCACCCCCTCATCCATCCTGAAAATGAAGGTTGAGGGACATTTTTTCCCTTGTCCATTTTTCCCCGTGACCATTTTTTCCCCAATTTTGATAAAAATATGATTATTTATAAATGGGGAGGATTTTTTCAAAAAGTTAAAAGTGCATTTTGTAGAGCATCAGAAACTGCATCGGAACGAAAAAAATCCCACCAAAAACGAAGTCAAAATTTGAATTATATGGCTTTGAACACATAGGCCATAGGTGTATGCCTT